>JAHPZR010024520.1:0-31092 GCA_019787425.1 Platygyra sinensis | reverse complement strand
ATGTGATCACCCAAGGGTCTCTCCTTAAGGTGCGGATTGGATGACGGCGGATGGCGGATGGCAGATAGAATAATGCGAATGTTAAAATGCGGATGGAAAATGTGAACAATTTTGAAAATTGTTAAAATCCTTATAAGGGAAAATTAGCTTATGGTTTTTCGTGAAAGTCCTAGTTGTAAATAAACCAGGCCATCTTATTAGAATTTAGGCCAGGAGAAGTCCAACATTTCATATTCAAAAACAAAAGAGGTCAAAATTTTTTAGACTGCCAAATACAAAAAAAAGCTGATAAGCCTTGATCGAATAATAACAGACTAGACTTGTATCGTCAGACTCCATTCTTCTTTCACAACATCAAAGAACTTTTGCTGTATACTATTCCGCAATAATTTTCAATGCAGAAAACAGGCATTGTCAAATTAAATGAATCACCGCTACAATTAAGCACTGGAGCACTTTTTCTGTGTTTACGTATTAGCTTCATATAAACACAAGGAGTGCTGGGAGAATTCAAGACGGTTATGCAAACAAGAGACGTTGTTGAGGATTTGCATAACTTTGGAGGAAAAAGACAAGAATTCTCCCAGCCACCCGAATCTTTAGATGAGGCTATGTAAACAGGGAAAAAGTGTTCTACTGCTCTTAGAAAATGATTCTCATCACGACCTGAAAGGCCGGTGACTCTAGTGCAGGTGACAGTGCACAGACAATGGAGTTGAGAATAATGTAGTGATGATCTCTTTGACAAAGTCACCTTTGTTGTAATATGTCAAAAATGAGTGTGAGTGTTTCATCAGGGGTTCCAAACAGCGAGAAACAGATGAAAGCACGAGACCACAGGCCGAGTACTTTTATTGTTTCTAGGTGTTTGGAACCCTTGATGAAAAAGGAAGCACAAGTTTTTGACATGACTTCTCATTCATGCCTAAAAATACAATACAATAAAGCACGCAAAATTAATGTATTCCCTATGGGAATGGTAAATAGCTATAGAACTTTCCAGAATTGTAATTTCCACGTTGTGAACAACTTTTCGAAGTACGGTAGTGAATAATTGATTGCTTGGTAATATTGAGGTTGCTAATTAAAATTCAATTAGTGTCTTGATCAGTGTTTTCATCAGTTTTTGAACAAACTGGAGAAATCTTGTTCTAGATTTTCATTGGGTATCCAGATACATGCATGTGACCAAAATGGGGCACTCTGATTGGCTTATAACCGTATGAATAATCAAATTAATGAGTTTGAGAATGGTTGATCAAACACATAACGAACAGCGACTGACAAAGCATTTTTGTGACTACTGCGCTTGCACAGCAGTCACTATTGCCATTGTCTGAGTTTTCCGAAAGTAAGTAAGTAACAATAGAATATACATCAGAGATGTATCAACAGCACCATTCAACTTTTGTACCAATTTTAGCTGTCACTTACACAGGTTTGGTGATGTTTGAAACTAACTGTACTCTATCAATAGAGAATGACTGTTGTGTTAAATGTAAAGTTTTTCTTTGATCAAGAAAAACAATTATACAAACATTTAACCTACCTGCTCTGGGAGAAAAATGAGTTACAAAATTTCATATTTGCTGGCGAGCGTTAGCGAGACAGCACACTATTCTTGTCAGTAGGGGGAAAAATCCAACATTTTGTTGGATGTAAGACTCGAAGCTTGTGCAGTAGAGCATTATCCGGGATAGTTGAAATGACAATCATGCACAAATCACATGGCTGACATATAATCCGAGATCCACACGTTGCCATAAAATTCTTTGCTTTTGTAATCATTCATCAAGGTCACGAACGGAAAGAGATCAATTTGTGTTTGGCTGCTTTTATAGATCCACCGCTACCCTGCAAGACAGAGGTTCCTTGCTCTTTCTTCTCGGTGAGAGACGAGAGGAACCGCTGCTCGCGACCGCACGATTCTTTGATCTCGCCGCCGTCCATGGCCAGGGACGAATAAATTAAAAAAACAGCTTTTGACAAGTTTAAAACGGGTTTTGAATTTGCGCATGGCAGACATGAGTCAAAACGCTGGTTGAAAACATTTACTCGGACTTGAAAGTGCACGCGCTGCATTAAACAAATGAGCTACTTGTACGCGTCAGACTTTCCTTTCAAAAACTCTTGCAAACCAGTGAAAGGCTCCTGCGCAAACTCTCTCAACATGCTACCCTGCATAAGTGGTGCGGTAGAAACTGCTGTTTGCTGTTAAATTTACGTTGCAAACCAAACAGCATTTGGAAACTTTCAGTCTATAGGCTTTTGTTGGAGTTTTAGGCGACACATTGGCCGAAGAAACAGGATTTGCCGACATACTGAAGTTTTTTTTGCGCCGAAGTTGTCGCAAGCTGTTCCCGCAAAATAAGAGGAAGTGACGTTTAGTTTCAAGGACAGGAAGTGGCGTTTCGTGTGACAGATGCTGACTTAGTTCGCACATGCACGATAGGAAATCGTGCGGTTGCGAGCAGAGGTTCCTCTCATCTCTCACCGAGAAGAAAGAGCAAGGAACCTCTGTCTCGCAGGGTAATCCACCGCTTGAGAATTGAGATCACTTTCCACATGAGAATTTTACCACAATCTTACGCACAGACGGTTTCGAGGTGCAGTTGAGTTTCCCATAAAACAAGGAGGTAAGTATTTCTAAATGTTTTTATTTGCTAGATGTCTTCATTTGCTTGTGAGTCGCGAATGGAGGTGTCAAGATATCGATCAAGTTCAGTGCATCCAGCAATACTGAAGTATGAGGCCAAAATAGATCTACTAGTATTTTGAGTAAATTGCCGACTACAGCTTACTGGTTTTGGGAGAATGTGGGAAAAGATAGTAAGCTTGCTGTAAGCGATTCAAAATGTGCATCGTTCGTTGAACCGAATCACTCAACTGTGAAATCAAAGGACTCATTGTACTTTCACGCGAGTTCTTCGCCCGTGGACACAAATAATTCAAAATCTGCGAACCACTTAACTGTGAAATCAAAGGACTCGCGAATCGGCAAAAGTTGATCACACAGTAAAGCAGCCAAACACAAATTGATCTCTTTTCTACCCCAGGATTCATCATTAATCCGTTCTTGACCTTGATGAATATTTTCACAAGCAAATGAAGACATCTAGCAAATAAAAACATTTAGAAATACTTGCCTACTTGTTTTATGGCAAAGTCAACTGCACCTCGAAACTGTCTGTGCGTAAGATCGTGGTAAAATTCTCATGTGGAAAGTGATCAGACATTCTCAATTCTCAAGCGGTGTATCTAGAAAAGCAGCCAAACACAAATTGTTCTCCTTCTCTTTCTCATTCGTGAACTTGATGAATGATTACAAAAGCAAATAAAGGTATAGCAAAGAGAAAACATACCTACTTGTTTTATGGCAACGTCAACTGCACGTCGAAAGCGAAAGCGTCTGACAGTGTGAGATTCTCAATTCCAAAGTGAGGTGTGGATACCACAACTTTTTACCCCTTCGCCAGCACTCACTTTCATGTTGAAATTACTAGTTATTTATTAATATACAGTAAAAACCTAGTTTCATGTATATCTAGGTACAAATGTGTACAAATATTGTAAGTTGTGTTTCATCATTTTTTGGAATAACACGTACCGTTAATACTTGGGATCAAGTATCTTATTGGAAGCCTCGGTTGGCGTATTAACCAATGTATCGGTCGATGCGTTGCTCAATACGTAAGGTTGTTACTTGATTGACACTCAACTGATATTTAAGGGATACTCAACCGACAAGCAACCAGTGTCAATTGATACTCAGTCACTATAGAGACCGAGATATATTTATAGCGGCCGATATAATCGGCGGTACACTGACACCTCACCAATACTTCACAGACACTTTGCTTAGTATAGTGATTCTCACTGTTTACAAACAAGTCTTTTGATATTTAAATTTGCCAACCACAGAACAAAAGAATTGTTTCGACAGCCAATAAACCTCTGATTGGTACCTTTATGATGATAGGTGACATAACAGTGAATATCGCTATATTGAAACATTAATCAATTTATTGAACAATATATCGACCCATTTATTGGTCGTCCGAGGTGGTTTCAATAGGCTGCCATACCGTTGGAATATAGGATTTTCTTATAGGGTACCTCGGTCAATATATCAGTGGATATGTTGTCTGTTAAAATAGCTGATAGACAACTGATGTATCCCTGCAGTGCTGCCAGCAGCATGGTGTTGCAAAAGTTACCTTTACTTCTGCCATAATACAGGTACTCTCAATTAACCCCAGAATTGTTGCTATATGATTTGTTCCATTCTTGTCATGTTGTTTACCATAAATTTTGTTTCATCAGATCATTAAAATATTAAAAAAATGTTTTTGATTGTCTAATCATGTTTGTTTACTGATTACTTTTCATACACCGTACATACTTATCAAACTTCTTTGCAACCTCTTTTTGTACTACAAAAGAAAGCCATCAGAATCATAACTTTCTCTGGCTTCTTTGAACATACAAGTCCACTTTTCAGGGATTTAAATGTTAAAAATGTTGTCAAATTATTTGATGAAGTAACTGTTCACATTGCTGTTTTATGTACAAATTTAAAAACCAACTTCTTCCACTAATTTTAATGTTTTTTTTCACTTTGATAAAAGAAACCCATAATTACAACACAAGGCTTTCCTCTAGAATGACTTATGCTCTGCCCAACACAAGAACAAACTATGGAATTTTTAATATTAGATATCAAGGTTCTAAGATCTGGAATGCTATCAATGATAACATTATAAGCTTCTGTCACTTGAACAATTTAAGAAAAAGCTAAAATCAAGTATTATTGCAAGTTACTAACTGAATTAACTGTACAATACATTTCCTTTCTTAATTCCGCTCGTTAATCTGCTTACATACTTTATTTTCCTGCTTATTTTCGCTAAATTTTATTTTTATTTTAAAACGAGCTTTTGTTGTGTGTTTGTGTCTTGTTGTATTTGTTACCTTTATAAGTCTTATGTACCTGACACTCATTAAAAATTACTGTATTCAATACGCTAAGGATGGCTGCCCTATTTTACTGGCCTAGTGGTTATTTTGGGCAGCGATGCACTTTTTTTTTATTACTCTTTTGAATGTAAATTTATTTAATTAAGGGTGTAAATAAAGTTGTTGTTGTTGTATTATACACTGCTGATAATTTTACACTAAATTTTGTTAATTTTTTTTACACTGGCAACACTCACATATACTAATAGGTCATCTTTGATGTTTTAAAATTCTGATGTAGAGGCGTGGTGGAATACACCAAAAAAATCTCACTAAGGTTGAGGAATGAATAATTTATTAATTTTGTTTTATTCCACTCAGCCTCGGAGCTATGTAAGGATTTTATGGCATTGAAAATGGCCTATTAAAAACCATTTTGCTGTCTTCTTTTGGGCAAATTCAAGCATTTTTTAACAATGGCTTATTAGCATTCAATAAGCCGTTCTTAAATTCAGCAGGGAACTGGGGCGAGTTTTAAATTTTAACAAATCGATAAACTGACACCACCACATGAAAGATCATGTTGAATTTGGTCTTTTGACCAAGTATAATGCTTTTAGGGTGAATAGAGACCAAGTTATGGACCTTGAAATATGGTTCAAAATCCATACAAACATCTCTAATTTTGAGACAACATCCCCTAAAACCATAAACTGAATTCTGGATACAGAATTGCTAATAAAATAGTACTGCACATTCTTTCCCATGAACCCAGTCAAAGTCTGCAGGGATTTTCAAACAAAATTAAAGAAACATTTTACTTGAATGTTGGAAATATCTTTTACTCGTGTTTCAAGTTTCATCAAGTCTGAATTTCTTATAATTGACATTGCACACCTCTCTTTTTCATACAAAGGAACCTTAACAGTTGAAGATGGGCAGCAATTTACTGAAGCATGTCACAGCATGGGAAACCCTAATTTAAAAGACAAGACTCAAAAGATTAGGGGTATATCTTTTTCTACGACCAGCTGTAATACTGGCTGCATGAACTTGACATTATTGTTATGTTAGTTTCTTTCTATGTTCTATTTTTCTCAAACCATGTTATTGTTGCAGTTACGTTTAACCGAGTAAGTGAGGTTTTGAGTGCTTTTATGCATAAGTTGTGCACTTCATCATTAAAAAATATGGTATTTTCACCGTTTACAACCTGTATTAAGTGGTCACTTAGCCATTCCCCAAGGGTACGGTGTCCGCTTAATACAGGTCCAACTGTATTTTGTTAATCTAAATGGCGTCCAGTTACAGTTTACACCTTCTGAAGTGTGTTGCTGAACCATCTTCTGACAGAAAGTTGCACAGAAATTACTCAAATAAAAACAGTGTGTAGACGAAGTCATGCCAACAAATGCAGCAATATATGTAACATGAATGCTGTTCTTTGATGTTGATCACTCCTCTTTTATATCTTCTTTTTGTTTTTAGAAAATATTACCATATTAGGGTCTGAGGATGCAACAACTTGTCACATAGTTGTGCTGCGTCACACAGGTAAGTCTCAAAGTCTCTTGTTGCAGTCGAGATCACAGTCTGTAGTTGAAGTGTAAGTTTGGAGATAGAACAGTTTGTTCTCCTCATTATTTTTGAACGGGTTTACTAGTATTGGTTGCTATTGAACTTCTCCTTAATTGTTACTGCACTCAAGTCTTAATAAATAAACCAAAGTGAGTAATGTACCAACTACCTAGACACAAACACATAGTATTGTTTCCTTCCGATATCATGTGAACCAATATTTATGGTATCCGCTGTCAAAGACCTAGTGGTACTAGCTGTTATTGATCGTCACACATTTGAGGTAATATCCACCACTAGCCAAACCAGTAGTATAAAATGTATACAAAAATTGACTGAGGAGAGTCTGCATAAATGTGCAGTACGCCAGTGTTAGGGAGACGAGAATGCCACAACAAAGTAAACTGTAGCAGCTTGTATACGGCCCAGACTAAAGGTGCCTGTCCTTAACGCAACACGAGGCCGAGACATGTGTGCGCATATACAAAACACATTGCTGCAGGCACAACCTGCTGGCATAACCTCTTCTTCCATCTAAAAGGAAACACGAACTAGCTGATCGTGGTGATTCAACGTGTTGGGATACATGTGTTTATGGAAATAATAAATCATGAACTAAACTGAACATAGATGAAAACGGACTAACAGAATGTCACTGTCTCCTGGAAATTTGTCATGAAAGGTGAACCTAGTACTAAACCGCAGAGCTGGAGGAGGCAAAGGGCAGGCTAAAATCTTACATAGTCATTTAAGTACGAAGGAGATCTACGCTGTATTTGAAGTCTTGGGCCAGAAGGTTCCGGAGATGAACATGGCCCGGAGGAACTCAGTGACTGGTCAGTAGCAACAATATTGGTGCACGGCTCCTCGGGGGATAAAGGGTTGGAGGCCAGGGTATGGAAGGGGACATCAAGCATTGTATCATCATCAGAAGGCATGGTGGTAATCTGTGGTGGTGCAGATGGGGATAAGGTTAACTGTACTGGGACAGAGGGTGCTGCAGGAGCTACAGGTAAAGGCTCCTCATCCTTGCCTTGGTAAGTTGAAGGGCTTGGGTGGTGGGACACTACAGTGGAGGTAGACATAGGGAAGCACTCAGATAATTTGACTTTGTAGGAAGAGGCTCTTCACGAAACACCAGGAGGCATCAGTGGAGATGACAATGTAGTGGTCACGAGCAAGTGACTTGTCCTTGTTTGAGACAAAGTAGACAAGATCTCCAACGTGGAGTGGTGGTGAATTTGGGACAAGTCCACGGGTGTTCTTGGACTTTATGCTGAAGGAATGGTTAGAGGAACCCAGTTCACGTTTGGTGAGTATAAATTGAGAATCCGAAAATAGCAACTGTTCATGGGTGAACTGGTTCCACTGAGTCCACAATTCGCGAGATGATAAGCCAGAAAACAGGAGGCAGGAGGCAAATGAGCTCTTCTTCAAGTTCACATACAGCCTTCTTGGCGACAGGATTCTTGTTCTTATTCTTAACACGACCGACCTCGATTGTGACGTTTAAGGACGTTTGCGCCCATTGCTACTGTGCATCTCTTGTGTGCACGCTATTCATTGGTCACGAGCGTGCCACGTCATTTTCAAGCGCGCGCACCGAGTCGAAAAACTCAACAAAATATAGAGCTGATGGCCTTTGCGTTAACTTTGTGCAAATATTTTTGTTGGATGCTCGGTGACCCCCACTTTTTTTGGGCAAGTCACTTCCTTTTCTGATTCTTTTCATTATACTAAAAAACAACAAAAATCTGTATGTGAGAAGTTTTAATTATTTCTCATATACTATTCAAATAGGGTTGAATTGGTTCATGGATACAGGTGTGCGTAACTTAGAAATGTATTTTTTTAAGGCTAATTCTAGTTGATTGAATGACATAAGCAAGCAAAGATCTATCAAATAGGCCTATATATGCTGTGTTAAACACACATAACTTAGATATGATTCTTCAATTTAAATATATGCCGATAGTAATAAATCTGGAAATCTGGAAATCCTAGAAATGCTATGGTCTGAGCTACGCCTTTATAATGAGTTCGGTGAC
Organism: Platygyra sinensis; assembly: GCA_019787425.1. Taxonomy (NCBI): domain Eukaryota; kingdom Metazoa; phylum Cnidaria; class Anthozoa; order Scleractinia; family Merulinidae; genus Platygyra; species Platygyra sinensis. Next base: position 22,510 of record JAHPZR010024520.1, on the reverse strand, counting down.
CCCCGATTTTTTACGTTTTGAGTCTAATCTTATCATTTTCTACCTGCAGTCAAAGTTTACAAAAATCTTGTATGTGGGAAGTTTTTGGGCGCGAACGTCCTTAAATGATAAGGAAGTCATTGCTACTCATGGATGCAGAGCCAGGAGCAGGATCTACGTGTTCAATCACTCTAGCACTGTCAAGAGGGTGTAGACCAAAGATTAGACATGTGAGAGCTTCGTGGAGAGTGTCATGTCTCTCATCTTGTATCAAACAAGAAGCAGTGAAGGATGGTGGTGCATTCTCAGAGATCTAGGATCGATTGATGATGATGCTTGATGACATCAGTGGCAAAGGAGACTCCTACAAACTTCAGATCCTTCAGGGGGATCATCAGAAGATTGGGAGATCAAAGAGGGGGGAACGACAGAAGAGGGGCACAGGTGTCAATAGTTCCTTAGAGTATTTTAGTCTAGTTTTAAACACGATTCCTAGGAAGACCATGTAAAATGATATGATTTCGTGTATAAATAAAGATTGATGATGATGATGATGATGGCAGGCAGATGTCTTGTGGGAAATGGCGTCATTTATGTCCCAAAGCAAAGAATTGTCGTTGAAGCACATTTGAAACTGATGGCGGGAAGTATGGTTAAGCCTTAATGTGAAGGGCAGTTAATAAACCATCTAGAACCGACTGCGGTACGACGATGGCTTTAATAACTGGAACAAAAGGCTGACTGCATTTAGCCATGAGAACTCTGTCTTAAGCAGTGGCAGTACAGTTAAGATAATGCTTGACTTCACGAACATTGGTAAGTTTCTTTGACGATCGATTGCCTTGTTTAAGATGGGCATGAACTCTCCGAAGGTCAAGACAATTGCTTTGGATCTGTAGCCAGGCTGATCTTGTGGAGGATGGGAGGCTGGACGTATTGTCAAGGATGTCCTGGATCAAGACCCCTGCACAATGGAGTCTTCCATGTCATGGACAAAGGTGCAAATCTGGCAATTGGCGGCTAGTAAAGTCAGACGGTGGGCCTCCACGAAGCTCTTTGGAACGTCTCACAGGATTGGTGGACAAAACTGTATACAAAATAATGGACCCTACGCCTAAAACAATAGAGCTGTGTGCCAACAAGATCCAATGAGATTAGAGGTTCTAGAGAGCTTTGTGACAACAGCAGACAGTAGGTTCACTTCCCAGCCAGGTGTTGAAGGCTGACTTAGTAAGGTCTGATAGTTGTCAGGAAGGAAGTCACTCGGGGACTTGCCGAGAACTCTCCGCAGTACAGTTTATCAATCGCCTAAACACATAGTTTATTATCAGTTAATACAGTCATTGGATGCAACAACTGGATGACGAATGTAGAGAAGTATTTGACAGCAGCAGCAATTGATAGTGCCTCGACCTCACAGGGAAGCCATTTAACTTGGTGTTTGTGCAGCTTGCCACTGTAGAAGTCAGCTAGGTGAAGACGACTGGCACGCAAGATATACAGTGTAGCACCGAGGCCTCTCTTAAGGTAACAGATCCATCAGTGACTATTCGAAAGGGTGTCTGAGGGGCAAGGAAGAACTATGGATTTGTGCCTAGATAGGTGCTCCTGTGCAGTCTTGAACCTAAGGGTCAAATTCTCATTCCACAGTCGTTTTTCATTAGACTAGAGGCTGGTGAGAGCACACTCAAGGGGATCCACTACGTCTGAGCAGTTTGGGAGCACGTGTTCGAGGATCTTATAAGCGCCATTAAAGGAACGGAGACCTTTCACAATTTGGGGAGGAGGGCATGAAAAGACGGTGATACGGTGGAGGCTAGCTGACAGGGTGTCTTGGGATCAGATCCAGCCAAGGATGATGGTAGATTTCAGGCAAATGATTGTTTTGGTAGGAGACAAACGAGGGTTGCAGCGGTTGAGGGAAGCAAGTTCCCGTCTCCAGTTGGATAGGAGGGTTTCGGGTGAATCGCCACCACAGTAGAGGTCATCTGCAAGTTTAGTCATGCAGCCCTCTTGGATAAGGCCACCGAGAACGTGGCACATCACTTCTTCTAGAGTGGTTTTGGAGCAAGGCATATCCATTGCTGATCCGGTGTCAACACAGATTCCTCAAAAGGGTGTTGCTATGCCACAGTACTTCAGAGAATACTGAGAGAGTGGGATCTGATAGAATGCTTGTGTGAGATCGGTTTTGATCAGATAGCGCCTGGGCGTGATGGCTCACAGGGTTGTGTTGATGTCTGGCATAAGGGACAGCTGCGGTTTACTATACCATGCAACATTAGCAGAGGCAGTGACAAGATGGTGTCTTCCTGAAGGAATTTTAACTATGACCAGCGGGTTAAGGTATCAGTGTACCCCAAACGACAACCTCGCGTAGTCGCCGCTTCACGGTCACACGTTTCATAAAACCCCCAATAAAGTATATATTTTCTGAAAGCATAATAATTGCAGATTCCGATTATTACTTGAGATAAGGCAAGAAATAAAACCCTTTCCTAAAATAGCGATCATTTTCCAAAAGTATGTAGTTTTACAAATTGAGTTCGTTTTTGGTCAGAATTTAACGGGAGAAAGCGAGCGACATCGCTACGTTTTCTTCACACCTTGATCTAAAAAACGGTGTCGGGGAATGTTGATTACTTGTCTGGTTTGTTTTTTATTCGCTGTTAAACTTCAAGATTTTATAAAACACCCATTACCTTCGCTTAAATACTAATTACTTTCGAAGGAAGCCAAAAATTCCCCGACACTGTTTTTTTTGCCACATTATCGGGCAACATTCTTGCCAAATTTCAGCGAAAAATGATGAAAACTCGCTGTAAATGAACTGAAAACATGTGCCTCATTCGTTGAAATTCCAGTTTTGAGAAATAAAGCAAAATGTACTTTAGGGCGTTTTTCCGGTATAGGGAGATTAGATCTCAAAAGGTGCGAAAAGTAATAACCTGTTGATCGATAAAGTGAGGGCTCCTCTTACTTAGACAATAGAGCTCGCATTTACAAATCATGCCGCAAAGAGGTCTTAAATGCTGTTTTCTGGTGGGAAATACCAACAAAGCTCTCTGTTCCGCCGCTACACTCGCTGTTTTGGACGCACTGGATGCAATAACTTCACGATGCCGAAGGCCAAAACTAAAAGATCGATGGAGGAAGCAACGGAAATTTGAACGGCGAAATCCGCAAAAGAAACCATGCTTTTGGACATGAGAGTATCAGGGTACTGAAGACCCCCTTTCATCATTAGCAGTTTTACTGTATACATGAGTTGGCTATTCAGAATGTCAGCGAAGTGCATGCGTAACCTTGGCCGAACAATCGGCCGTGTATTGCCAAAAAAGTATTGTAACAGTTTTTGACTCCAGGCTCGGTGTTTTCTGGATCTTCCACAAATGAGGACAAATGAATGACTACAGCGAATCTTCTATAATAATAATGACATGGTGCCGTAAAATGCTGGAAATACATTTTGTGAAAACTGGGAGCCTCGAAGGCAAACTGGTCTCAAAAGGAGCGGCTGCGACTCAAAACTGTTTAGAAAACACGACAGCGCATGAATATAGGTCGGACAAATGTAAATGGGCGGTTAGCAGTCGAATGGTTGTTCCGTGAGTATTTTGAAACAATTGGAAGGTTTTGAAATATAATAATGCACCACTTTGGCTTCTTTACGTGACTTTTAATGGCACTTTAATTGATCATGACAACTCGTTGACAGCTTCCAATTAGAGATAATTTATTCATAAAATCGTTTTTTCCTTATAACTTTGTCTAGGAGAAACCTTTTTTCGCAGAACTTTTTGCAGTAAAAGGAACTCAATGAGATGTACTTGGGGATATCAATAACTAAAATTTGGCAAAATTGTCGATTTTGGGGTACACTGATACCTTAAGGTACTTATTTTTTTACTTCTTTTATTTATTTTTTTAGTTATTATTATTGGCAGAATATTTACATTTACAGATAGCGGAATTTTACAAGAAGAAAAGGTACTTAAGCCAAGATCTTCGGTGCAATGGAAGACCTTGGGCTGTTCAAGTTCATCGAACATTGCTTGCAGCTCTACAAATTGGTTGCGTGAGTTCTGCGGGATGCTCCTTAATGCACCCTTAGCACTGAGGGTGCTGTACTGGACCGATGTTTTTTAATTGTATTTACACTGCATTACATTAAATTTACAGCTCACTACTTAAATTACAGTACATTACTTACCTTACAGTTCTTACTATTGACAACACAGTACCCTAAAGTATGTTACTACATTACTAAATTACCACATTATTACATTACTACCTTACTACATTCCTTCATTACTTCATTACTTCATTACTTCATTACTGCATTACTGCATTACTGCATTACTGCATTACTGCATTACTGCATTACTGCATTACTGCATTACTGCATTACTGCATTACTGCATTACTACATTACTACATTACTAAATCATTATATTATTACCTTACTACATTACTTCATTACTGCATTACTACATTGCTACATTGGGCCAATGTTTACAGTAGCTTGAATGGGACCAGCCACACCATTTCAACCTGTTATCTTGGGATCAAAGATGCAGTTATACTCTTGCAGCAGCTGCTGATATATGAGGCAGGACTGATCTGGTAGTAGGTTGTCAGGATCTACAGACACAGCAGATGAAAAGGTTGGTAAACACTTGAGCTTCATGGGAGATTGTTGATTGGTGGGTGTCAGGCTGGGGGTCGGTGACGGTACGCCTATGGTGGGTAGTATCTGGCTGAGGTGCTCATTGCAACCAATGGCTTGTGGCTCGTTGGAAGTGTTGACTAAACAGATTTTCCAACAGCTTCCAAGATTTGGGTTTCAGGCCAGATGTGGGCAAGTTTCGTATGCTTTGAGATATGGGTGTCTGTACATGGTTGAAGTGCCAGTATACAATCATCTCCCAGGTGAGGGGATGATGTCCAGCTCTAAGTACTCTCCAGGCCACACAACAGAAGGAAGAAGGAGCGCGTAGGCTGAAAATTTGTGCACGCTGCACAGCATGGGAACCAGTGGTTTTATCATCAGTAGGTTTGTAATGTATGATTTTAGTCTTGAATACGTAGTTCACACTTTGCGGGGCAGACAGTAATGTCATTGGTAATCAGGAAGGGTGTTCCCACTAGAATGTCTACGTCTAGGTTGTCAACAATGAGGGCATCAAGAGCGAGTTGTTTTTCTGCTCGGAATAAGATGAGGCGAGTTTCACCAGCTGTGGCTAAGGGAGTCCCTCCGTCGGCCTGCCGTGCCTGCTAGGAAAACTGTTTAATGGGAGCACCGATAGAACAGGACACAGATGATTTAATCATACTAGTCTCTGTGCCTTTGTCATGGGTGAGTCGTAGTGGATGATGCGTATAGAAAGCCTTGAAGTGTTTATTACTGACGTGAGGTGAAACTGAACATGCAGAAGTGCATGGAGTATGGTCATCTTTATTGAGGAAAGGTGAGGGTGTACTCAGCGTAGTCAGGCTCCTCATCATCAAAGGCAGAAGTTAGACAAGGACGGGAAAGATATGTACGGTCCTCCGGAGGTAAATACAAGCAAGGGCATAGGAAGTGCTGGTTTGTTGCGCCCTGCCTGATTACATAATGGACAAGACTTTAGTCACTTGTTGGTAGCCCATTGTTGTGGAGACGATTTGTAAGAAGGGCGAGGAGGATACTGTCTGAACCTCGCGGTATGTAGGACTTTAGAGTCAGCAGTAGAGCGAATCTCTTTGAGAAGGGAGTCTAATTGTAAAGCCTGTGAAATTTCTGGTTTCAAAGGGGCCAGTGTCCTTGACTTTACCTCTGCATCGTAAAACTGCTTTTTGTTTTTCAAATTTTACATTCAGCTTTGACAGCTGACATCTTAAAAAGTTGAAAATAAATTTCTTTCAATTGGAGCTCATAATCTATTCATCAAATAGTGTGATACTGTAATACATCAACCCAATAAATTTTGCTTATTGTACCCTAATTCTTTTAATTACAGGATTAGGTGTGACTAGTTTAGGACACTTTGATGGAAATAATACAGACAAAGGATTACAAATGATGATTGCATCTGTAAACCACCTTTCCAAGTCAGCGTGCAAAAGTGGGAGGTAGCTCAGTGAATGTAATAGCTAGTGAATTTTTAAAGGTATTCTATTTTGCAACACTCCCATCGATACTAATCAGCTGAACTAAGTTATGGGAATACCAAATGACCAGTGGACAAAGACAGGGTAGCTTAGGGGAAGTTGACTAGCGAAACAACCCTTATGTGAGAGCATGGGTCTTTCCTTATCCTTGGTCCATAGGATAACCAGGTGGAAAACTGAGCGTGAATGGAGTGAACAAGTTGTTTTGGTATCTATTATAGAGATAAAACGTAATTAGTGCGAAAAATGCTCTCCTGGTCGAGAAACCTGCATTGTTGTCACATATTTCAACTTTGCATTTCATTATGAGTGTTGTGAATACTGTGAATTTCAATTATGGAGCCAGAGTATTTGAAGTAATTTTAATAGTCTAATTTTGGGGTGGTGGAACAAACCAGTGTAGAATATACTTTGCCCCTGTTACGATACAGTGATAACTCTCACTATATGGTAACCATTTCAAGAGACTGACTTTGTAAAGTTGTGGAGGCTTAGTTCCCGGTGACTACTTTGAAAAAAACCGATGCAAGCCATTTTGCAAGCTGTTCTCCGTATTTTTAGGACTTTTACATGTAGTTTTGTGAGAAATTGTAATGGTTATGATAACAGAACATTGTGTCGTTCAATTCTGCCTGTGATCATACTCATTAGACCTAACTGGACTCCACTCAGTCCTATTACCTTTATTTGTTATGTAACTGAGAAAATTACTTAATTACTTAATGTTTAATCTGCACTACATGTGCAGATACCCATGTAAAAAAATAGTCGGGATCCTGGGTGGGATCTCGCCTGGGATCCCAAAATGGGATCCCAAATGGGATCCCCAGTGGGATTTTGGAAGGGGATCCCATGTGGGATCCCAGGCGGGATCCTGGGTTTGATCCTGGGTTAGAGCGACGATATTGATCACATGTTTGAAGGTGGGATCCCACCTGGGATGAAGGGATACCTGGGTGAAGTGCCGTACTTCACATGAGCCAAATTCAACCAATCAGGCTCATGTGAAGTACACAGCGCGCTTTCTTGATTTTCCCAGACATATAGTAAATGAGTAATCGTGTGAAAGCTTGAGCAATTAAGGATATATTAATAGTGCTCGTGATATTTGAAAATAGTAGTGTAAATCCTTAATTGCACTTGCATTCATAAGATTACCTGTACATACTTAAAGTATGAAATAACAGACAAAATTCCATACATCATTTCATTCATCTGTTCCATTAACAAGTTTTTTCAAAAGCATTAATTTTTTTGATGATGCCTTTTATTAAATTTCCTCAGGTTTGAGCTTCACTTGTTTGGAGGATTTAGTGATGACAATCAAACTTCTGAGAGATTGACAACATGTATCTTAGGTATGTAGCATTTGAACATGAAGTTTGGTAATTAAACTTCACTTTCTAACCCAGATTTGTTTACGTTGCTTTTGCAATATCTTTTTATGCAATGATGTATTGTTTTTCAGGAGCAATACAGAATCAGAATGAGCCTATCCATTTATGTGCAGCTTGTGTCACTGGTAAATCAAAACATGTAAACTATCTTGATTAAGGTGGCTTGATACAATGAACTTACAATGAACTGCTTTTCAGTCTCTTAACCCTTTCCTACATGTAACTACTGGTGCCTTTGCCAGGAATTCACTTGAAGCTATTTAATGTTTACCGAGTGAGTGAGTGAGTGCGAGTGAAAAAAAGGAAAAAAGAAAGAAAGAAAGGAAGAAAGAATGAACGAACGAAAGAAAGAAAGAAGGAAAGAAAGAGAGAGAAAGAATGTATGAATGATTTCATGTATGCTTGAATGAATGAATGAATGAATGTGTTACGAAAAATTGTGGCGTGACTTGCGTCACTTGGAACATTCGAGTATATGCTAATTTGATCTAGAAGTTTCGTGCATATTTAATTAGCCTTGTCATATTGTATTATTTTAGTCGTTTACGTCTGCTGCTGTAAATAGTTTATATTGTAATGATACTTTATTTAGTATAGCCGGAAATTCTAGAACGTTTTGCTGTAAAGTATATAAGTAAATTGGTGTAGTGTCTAGATGGTTTTATTTCCCAGGAGTTTTACAGTAGTGTTTATACTGAAGTGTGATGAAGGTTGCGTGTAATCGACAGAGGTCGTGTTTGTGAAGTGTAACAGAGGTTACGTGGATATTTGGCAAGAGGCCATGTGTTTAAAGTCAAGTGTAGTTACAAACCTAGCGTGTGCTTGTTGAGAAGTCCTGTGTGGAAATACTGCGTTCGTGTGGATTAAATATTCTTGTTGTGTTTTCCAAGATCCCTGTGTTCTGATTAGACTACAAACTATACCTACCACTAAAAACATTCGAACCTGCAACAGAATGACGGAAGGAAGGAATGAATGACAATGTTGCAATAATGCTACAACGACTTTCAGAGCAAAAAAAAGTACTGCACAGCTTTCTGCACTTTCCTAGCCCTGCTTGCTGGCTCAGGTAATAATGCAGGATGCAATGTCACTGCAGTGGTGGAAAGAATCGCAGATGATAATGAGGCATGTGAGGAGATTGTTCAGTAGGTTTATTTATACTTGGGCAAGCATCAATTTTTTTAACATTTCACTGTTAAGAAAACAATGTTCCCCTGGAAGTTGAGAGGCTTGTAGAAAAATTGTCTTCGTTTTCTTGTGTACTGCGATGAAATAAAGGGCTCTGAAAAAAGATTGATTCTCCACGAGAACATTACACCAGCTTTCCATTAGGGATGAGAAAATGTTGCTACTACCGAGAAAGCATGTTTAGTTTGTAACTTTTCTTGTTCACATGAACAAGGAAATCTCTGCCAGTTTTTAAACTGGCAGCCTGACCAGCAGCCAAAACTCCCACATGCTTATTATGCTTTTCTGCTCTGAAGACCAGGACTAAGACGGAGACTGGGACTGGGAATGAGACTGGGACTACGACGGCAGTTGTGACGATGACGACGACTATATGAAACTTGTTTAATCTGAATAATTTTGACTATTCATATTAAACGGGCCTGACTCCCCCCCCCGGCAGGGCAAGCAAAAAACCTGGCGTTCCCCCCACGCTAGCTCAAGGTCTCTGTCCGCACTGATATGTAACTTAAGCCTGGTTCCCATATTCTGCCGACCAGTTGTTTGCTTCGTAAATGGTCGATGCCATTTTCACGACATTTTTGTGATACTTAGGAATTTTGTCTTGACTACTGAATTAAAGGAAAAATAAAATGTGTAATTTAGTAAACCACAAGTATCCAACCTGGAACGGCTATCCCCGTACATCCCTCTATACCACTAACATACCAGGCTGTTGCACTAAATCTCTTGCAAAATTTGATCATGAAGCATGACTTCTTAAATATTATGGGCCATGTGATGATTAGAGTTTGCTCCAGCCTTCAAAACAGAACCTAAACCATAAGCAAACCAGTGTGGAATATGGACAATTAAGTATCAACAAATTATAACCAGGTTTCTACCTTGTCCAGGCCCTACAGAAAGCAGATAGGCATCATCCATCTGAACGGCTTGGTTACCGATGATGGCATCGATCATTGAAGAACGGAAATCAGCAGGGGACACCACCTTGGGCATGGCCGTGGACATCGTTACAGCGTATGTGAACATTTTTTGCCAAATTATCTTCCGGGCATTGACCGTCGGCTGTCTGTAAAATTGATAAGTTGAATTCAACTTTGCAGGGCAAGCTGGCAGTTGTGGTGATTATTGACGCATGAAAATGTTTTATTTCGATATCATCTGCAGATGCAATGTAGAACAGTAAGACAATTAGATCCATATTTACAGGTTGACTGGTCAAAAATTGGCACAATTTGATTGCAGTTCGTGCCAAATTGGAGTACATCAGCGATCCATCGAGATGTGCTGGGGACGCTATGGGGGACCAGATTGCTGAAACATTGTCAGTTGTAACCGGAAACTATGTGCGCAGTTAGGTCCAGGGATATGAGAACCAGGTTTCTGTGAAACCTGGGATTGCGATTACAGACTTCAGGTTTCAAAATTTTTGGACGTTGAGCTTTCCCAGACTTACAGATATTACACACTGCTTTTTATACTTTAACCCCTACCCCTCTTTATTTATCAACAGGATTTAAGATACAGTTGAAAAAGGCTTACACAAACCACCATCATTATGGAATAGGTAAGGTTAATAAGCATGGTCATTCCATTATGCGTGACAAGCTTTTTTCTTAAACTCCGTCCATACGGCAGGAGCTTATCAAGACTTATGTAACACGCAGTGACTTATGTCTAATCCCCCCTGGATGGATGCTCGTCCATCACAGGTTTACCCCCCAGCATTAATTCACAGTACCATGGATGCATCTGTGTGAAGAACGATGTGTCAAGGGTCGAGGGGGGACATTCAGTTGTTACTATTTACTCGGAAAAAACAGTTGGTCGACAGTTGTAGTTAAAGGGATTCGGATGTGTCAAAAAAAAAAAAATTTCCAAATGGAGATATTTATGGGGATAGCTCATTCCATTTCTGAACTTTTTCTTGAAAGATAGGACCAAATGTGATCCAGCCAAAAGGGTCTGGAACTAGCAAACGGATTGCACATTTTTCATTCGGAAATTCCATTTGGGAACTTTGGGTCTACCCTTTCAAGAAACTCCCTTTTTCTCAAGAAAATAGCCTAATTTTTTCAAATTATGTTGTTTGTTATCCATTGTCAAACTCTTCATGCCGTAACCATCCTAGTTCCTTTTTTGAAACACTTCTCCCCCCCCCCCCAAACTTTGTTGCCGTTTTGTCTTTTTGGTTACAGTCCGTGTTCATGAAAGAATTTGTCTCGTAAAACCAAAGAGAAAAATAAGAAGCCATTTTATTTTTCTTCCGGATGTTGGAGGTGAATAGTACTTCTAAGCTAATCACTTGAGCTAGACACATCAGCATGTGCAACAAGTACATTCACTTGTGTGATATACTACTAATGAGTCTTACCAACCCTACAAAGTGAAACCCCGATGCGAAAAGCAAAATTCTGCCAAAAGCAAAATGGCCAGTGTAAAACCTCATTTCGCCAGTGTTTGCAAACAGAAGAAGTTGTACTAGAAAGCACAAGGAAGGCTATGAAGGGTTTGCCCTTGGTATAAGGCATATATGGCGGGGATTTACTCATCATGTTGATGAATTTTTAGTTTTCAGTAGTCCTGCGCCACATGGTATAATTCGGTCGATCCCAGTTGGGATTGTCCCATTTCATTTCAAGTGAAAAAGAAAACTTGATTGAAGGCATTGAATGGTGAATTTGTTTTGCAAGCGACTTTCGATTAAGATGCTGACTGCAAACAGTGACTTTGAATGCTGCTAAGAGACTCTTTGATAGATAATTTGTTCTATGAAAACATGCACAGGCTACTTGGCTTTAAAATAAAGTCTTGATTAATTGAGGCGTTCATCAAAGGTGAACAAGGGTTTGTTAGCTTCAAAAATTGTCTAAATAGGATTTGCGCAATATTCCCTTGTGCCAGTCGCACACTTTCCACGCAGAATTAAAAGGTCAATTTAAACCAACATCTAATGTTTATCTTTTCTCTGTTTTTGGAATCCGTGTGACATATTACTCGGTTTTCGTGGCACGTAAATATTCTGCACTATTCACCCTCAATTTCAAAAAAATATTGGGAAAAAACCTGTTATTTTTTGTTTAATTTATCATATCATTCATCATCATTCTCATTATCGTATCATTAAAAATTCATCACCTTGTATTACTATAATAATATATATCACTATCATTATCATTATATTAATATTACTGTTTTATTAAAATTTTACATAAGCAATTGCAACACATCAGAGCTCTGTACTCTACCACTGGACATGGTTTTGTTCATCAACTTTGAGTTAGGAGGTTACTTTAAGTTTGAGAACTGTCTTGCTGCGAATGCATGCAGAGTTATAAATTTAAATTTTAAAGAAAAGTTCTTGTTTGAAATTCCTTCATGTACTTGATGGTAATAAGACCACTCGATATATTAAAAATTCAGCCTTCAAACACTAGACTTCAGCAGAGGTCTGTGGGAGCAAAACCCTGCAAACTCGTAGTTATTCCCCAGAGGCTTTACTGAGGTCTATTGTTTCAGGCTGAACTACCTCAAAATATACCAAAAATTATGCCCTGTTCTACTGGTTTTGTTTTAAAACAAGGCGCACTGACTGACAGGGTTGAATTGACATTTTCTACATGGGATAAGCGATACCCCCCGCTACAGGGGCCTTGAAGTGATTGTGTGATAACTTTCACTTGACCATTGACTGAAAAAAATAAATATACTTCTAAACCTTTGTCTTGCTATTTCCGTGGTGGAAGCTCAAGAGGTTAGCATGGTTACCTTTGGTAGGGTTCCTGTTTTCAGGGGTCGCTACTGTCGGATTGATTAAGGCAACCACAATTTTTTTTTTTACTATTCCTTTCTATGTCGATCTTTCGGGGTGTACTTTACCTTTAAGATGTGTTTTCGCTATATTTGCATAAGAAGGATCTTCATTAATGATCAGCAATGATTCAAGATATGGAAAAACTAAACTAAAAACTTTTTTCAAAATTTCCACCAATTTGGTGAAAAACTAGGGTCCCACTCCACCGTAGAATTAAAAAGACCTGTCCAACTTATGTTTTCCATTTTCTCTATAACAGGAATTAAGTCAAGATGGTGAGGTTTATCCAGATCAGTTTTCTGGGACAAGGGCCCTGATGAATGTGTCGGAAAACGCCCGTATATTTGGAGCATTCAAGGAGGTAAACGTTTCATTGAGTTTGTATTACAGTTAAAAACGGTATATAGCAAACGCTATATTCTAATGACTCATGTCTTCTTTCTGCAAACAGATGGTGGAAATTATAGTTCAATTACAAAGAGCTGCGAATCATGCCATATGATTTTCAGAATGGGTTGAGGCGAGCACACTGTAAGTTCTTTCGCCGATGCACCGAGATTTCATACTTAAGGTAAATCATATCAATTAAATGGTCTGTCTTCTATCCATTCCATTTCTTTCCCCAGATCAAACTTTGCATCAAAATTTTTTCTTTGTATAATTAACCCAGAAGCTATCAAAAAGAGTTTTCGCATTCTCCTTGGGCTCTAGTGTAGGGCACTAAACCCTACTACTAGTGTAGGCACTAAACTACTACTAGTGTAGGCACTAAACTACTACTAGTGTGCACTAAACTGCATTATAGTGTAGGCACTAACATCCTACTAGTGTAGGCACTAAACTACTAAAACTAGTGTAGGCACTAAACTACTACTAGTGTCCGCACTAAATTACTACTAGTGTAACAATAAACTAATACTAGTGTAGGCACTAAACTACTACTAGTGTAGGCACTAAATTACTACTAGCACTAACCTACTACTAGTGAGGCACTAAACTTACAAATAGTGTAGGCACTAAACTACTACTTAGTGCTCCGCACTAAAAATTATACTAGTGTAGACACTAAACTACTAATAGTGTAAGCACTAAACTACTACTAGTGTAGGCAATAACTTACTACGGAGCACTAACATATACTAAGTGTAAGGCACTAATTACACTAGTGGAGGACTAAATTACTTACTAGTGTAGGCACTAAAAATCACTACTAGTGTTTGTTTCTAGGCACTAAACGCGCTCTCTCTCATATTGTGAAACATGGATGTTAAAAATCAACCCAAAAAAACAAAAATAAATGATATTTCAAAAAGCCCAAGGAAATCTGTGACACAAACTTCAAAATAGGCACCGAAACAATTCAAATTTTCAAGAATACACCTACTTAGGTACACGTTAACTCCAACAGGAAACTTTACTCTTGCACAAGACACTTTAAAAGAAAAAGGCTCGACATCGCTTTCTTAGTATACGAAAACATACACTCCTTCATAGACTAAATCCCAATAACGCATCACAGATTTTGAGACGATGAATTCCCGATCTTAAGCTACAACAGTGAGGTATAGGGGATGTACACTAAATAGGACTTTAAAAAAATGGGAGACAATTCTGCAATAGAAAAAAATTCATCTCAAAATTCTGTAAACGCTACTTAGAAGTAAACAATAAGCCTCTAACTCAGCGGCAGAGCCGAACTAGGAAGATTACCATAATTGTCCCAATTAATCCCCCAAAAAATTTATGTGAAAATATTTTGTTTATTAAACAACAAAAATGATGCTTCTATAGTCAAAACAAGCTCCTCCTCATGTCGAGAGACCTTCCACTCTATTAATAATTCGGGATTTTATTCCAATTTCATAAAAATGATCGGAACAATACCATTCAACTAATGTAAGATCTTGAATCTTTTGACAATGAACACAGTTAAAGCGATATTCACCTATATTGGAGGGAGAAATATATATATTTCTTTGCAACACACTGCTTTTGAACAAAAAAAAAAAAAACATTCAAAGAAATTGAATTTTACAAAAGTTTTTAAAGCTGAATTACTCTACATCCGTTACTTACACCAGCTAAGAAATTTAATGAAAGGCAAAAATTTTATGTGAAGTTTAAAGTAAGTAATCACAAAACTTAGATTGAACTAGGTTCGGTATCAGAGAGAATCAGATTACCACGGGAAAACAGATATGCCATTGTGCAATTCAAAAACAGGGAAAAAGAATCTCATTTCCTGTTTCAATGCAGCAGAGTACTCCTTTCAGAGGCAGGATTTCTTAACTCGAATCAATGAGATAATACCTGACTTGAAAGTGGAAATCAACGTCTGAACAGCATAAAACTTACTTATGAACTCTAAATGACATCGTGTAAATAAGCTAGTAATGAGTTAATTGCCTCTGTGCACAAATATCGTGATTACTTTCCTATTATCTAGTGAAAGTGATCCCAGTAACTTAGGCAATATCATATTAACATTGTTTTGTTATTAATTAATCGCTTGTGCAATACATATAAAATCTTGCGGTCATGCAAATAAAGTGCTTTTACTACTAAAAGCGATTTACTACTGCTAGTTGTAGGCACTAAAAAATTACTACTAGTGTAGGCACTAAACTACTACTAAGCTAGTGTAGGCACAAACAATTACTACTAGTGTAGGCACTAAACTAATACTAGTGTAGGCATACCCTACTACTACTGTAGCACAAAATTACTACTAGATGTAGGCACTAAAACTACGACTATTGTAGGCACGAAATTACTAATCTGTAGGCACTAAACTTACTATAGCACTAACCTTATACTACTGTAAGGCACAAAAATTACTACTGTTGTAGTCACTAAACTACTCTACAGTGTTAGGCACTAAAATTACTAATCTTGTAGGCACTAACTTACTACTAGCCCACTAACCTACTACTCTGTAGGCACTAAATACTACTAGTGTAGGCACTAAATACTTCTAGTGTAGGCCCACTTAAATTACTAATCTTGTATGCACTTAGCTACGTACTAGCACTAACCTACTACTAGTGTAGTAGGCACTAACCTACTAACTTAGCACTAACCTTCTATAGTGTGAACAGAAACTAATACTAGTGCGGCGAACTCACAATCGCCACATGAAGGAGAAAATATAATTTCTGACAACACACTTTTGAACATCAAAGAAATTAAATTTTACAAAGTTTTATAAAGATGAAGCCTCTACATCCCGATTACTTAACACCAGCTAAGAAATTTAAGAAAGGCGAAATTTAGGAGTTTAAAGTAAGCAATCATAAACATTATGATTGAACTAGGTCGGTATCAGAGAGATTCATATTATACCAAGGGAAAACAGATTATGCCCCATGTGCAATCAAATCAAGTGGAAAAGAATTCATTTCCGTTTCAAGTAAGCAGATACGTCCTTTCAGAGACAGACTTTCTTAACTCGAATCAATGAGATAATACCTGATTTGAAAGGAAACAACGTCTGAAGGCATAAAACTACTTATGAACTCTAATGATCATCGTGTAAATATGAGCTTATCAGCTATAGAATGAAGTTATTCCTCGTGTACAAATATTTGGGATACTTTTACTATTATCTAAGAAATAGTGTCTGCACTAAACTACTAGTAGTGTCTGCCACTAAACTACGACTAGTGTCTGCACTAACTAATAGTAGTGTCTGCACTAAAATACTAGTAGTTGTCATGCACTGAACTACACTAGTGTCTGCCACTATGATACTAGTAGTGTCCGGCACTAAAAAACACTACTAGTTTCTGCCGCTAAAACTACTAGTAGTGTCTGCACTAAACTACTACTAGTGCTGCACTATACTACTAGTAGTGTCCGCACTAAACTACTACTAGTGTTCTGCAACTAAAATACTTAGTAGGTCTGCAACCTGAACTACTACTAGTGTCTGCATATACTACTAGTAGTGTCCGTCAATAAACATACTACTAGATGTCTGCCACTAAAACTTCTACTAGGGTCCGCACTAAACTACTACTAGTGTCTGCACTAAAATAACGAATAGTGTCGGCACTATTACTACTACTAGTGTCCGCACTAACTACTACTAGTGTCTGCACTAAACTTACTAGAGTGTCTGCACTTAAACTATCTAGTCGTGTCTCCAACTAAAACTACTAGTAGTGTCTGCACTAAAAACTAATAGTGTGTCCGCACTAAACTACTATTAGTGTCACACTAAGCTACGACTAGTGTCTGCACTAAAATACTAATAGGTAGGCACTAACCTATGACTAGTGTAGGCACTATTCTACTACTCTGGTAGGGTTATACTACTACTATTGTTCTAGGCACTACCTACTACTAGGTGGCACTAACTACTGACTAGTGTAGCAAACTAAACTACTACTAGGTGTAGGCATTAAACTACAACAACGTGTAGGCATATACTACTACCTACTGTAGGCATATACTACCACTAGTGTAGGCACTATACTACAACACGTGTTAGGCACTAAACCTACCAATTACTAGTGTAGCACTAAAACTATACTATTGTAGGGCACATAATACAACTAGTGTAGCCACTAAACTACTACGCGTGTAGCACTAAACTATATAGGGTTAAGGTAAAGTCTGCATACGAGCCAAGTGGCCCCATCAGGAGGAGCGATATCACCGGTTTCCTTAGCATGACGCGAACTGAGGAGTATTTCTACTCCCCCCTGGATGGGCGCTAGTCCATCGAAGGGTTTACCCCCCAGCATTAAATTCGCCGGTACCCATTTATATCACCTGGGTGGAGAGCACTAAAACTACTACTAGTGTAGGGACTATAACTACAACTAGTGTAGGACTAGACTACTACTAGTGTAGCACTAAACTAATACTAGTGTAGGCACCTCCCTTAAAATCTAATTACTACTAGTGTCAGGGCAACTATACTACAACAAGTGAGCCACTAAACTACTACTAGGGGTGTGCGGGACACTCTATAACTAATCCTACTAGTGTAGGCACTCCAAAACTACTTTACTAGTTGTAGGCAGTATACAACTTACAAACCGCTTGTAGGGCACTAAAAGCTACTACTAGGGTAGGCGACGATAATAAACTGAACTACTAGTGTAGGCACTGAAAACTACTTACTATGGGTATTTGGCACTAATAAAATACTACTACAGTGTAGGCACTAAAACTTAACTACTAGTGTACCGGCAACTAAACTACTAATAGTATCTTTGTAGTGCACCTAAACTACTATTAGTCGTAGGCAGTGTAGGCACTAAAACTACTAACTCACTAGTAGTGTATGGCCCACCTAAACCTACTACTACGATGTTAGGCAAACCTAAAAACTACTAACTATTGAGGCACTATACTACAACAAGTGTAGGCACTAAACACTAATAGTGTAGCAACTATACTACTATGTAGGCACTATGACGACAACAAGTGTAGGCACTAAACTACTACTAGTGTAGGCCACTACTACTACTACTATTGAGCATATAATACTATGGTAGGCAAATATATACTACTAGTGTAGCCACTAAACTACTACTAGTGGTAGCACTAAACTACTACTAGTGTAGCACTAAACTACTACTACTGTAGGCACTAAAACTACAAATAGTGTAGGCCACTAACACTACTACTCGTGTAGGCACTATAATACTATTGTAGGACTAGACTACAAACAAGTGTAGGCACTAAACACTAGCTACTAGTGGTAGGCACTAAACTACTACTATTGTAGGCACTAAACTACTACTAGGGTAGGCCCCCCACTTAAACTACTATAGTGTAGGCACTAAAACACTACTATTGTAGGCACTATACTACAACAAGTGTAGGCACTAAACTACTACTAGTTTTTAGGGACATACTACAACTACGTGTACGCGCACTAAACTACTAATAGTGTAGGCATATACTACAACAAGTGTAGGCACTAAACACTACTAGCAGTTGTATGCAATAAACTACAACTAGTGTAGGCAACTAAACTACTGTACTAGTGTAGGCACTAAACTACACTACTATTTGTCCGGAACTATACTACAACAACGTGTAGGCACTAACTACACTAGTGTAGGCACTAAACGACACTAGGTGTAGGCACTAAACTAATACTAGTGTAGCACTAAACGACTACTATTTGGGCACTATACTACACACAAGTGTAGGCACTATACTACTGCTAGTGTAGGCACTAAACTACTACTAGTGTAGGGACTATACTACAACAAGTGTAGGCCACTAAACTACTGACTTAGTGTAGGCACTAATACTACTACTAGTGTAGGGACTATACTACAACAAGGTAGGCGTAAACTACTACTAGTTGTATCAGGCATTAAAACTACTACTATTGTAGGCACTATACTACAACAAGTGTAGGCAATAAACGACTGCTAGTGTATGGCACTAAACTGACTACTAGTGAGTAGGGACTATACTACAACAAGTGTAGGGCCACTAAACTACTACTAGTGTAGGCACTATACTACTAAATAGTGTATGGCACTAAAACTACAAAACTAGTGTAGCACTAACTACTACTAGTGTAGGCACTATACTACAACAAGTGAGGCACTAAAACTCTGCTAGTGTAGTCACTAAACTACTACTAGGTAGGGGAATATACTACAACAAGTGTAGGCACGGAAACGACTACTAGTGTAGGGCACCAAACTTACTACTAGTGTAGGGCAACTAAACTAAATACTAGTGTAGGGAGGCACCTAAAAACACAAAAACTTAACTAAGGTAGGCATGTACTAACAACAAGTGAGGGCACCCTTAAACCCACTGCCAGTGTAGGCATATACTAAAACAGGTGTAGGCACCTCCCTTAAAATCTACTTACTACGAGTGTCAGGGCTATACTTTACAAACAAGTGTAGGCACTAAACTACTACTAGGGGTGTGAGGGACACTCTATACTAATCCTACTAGTGTAGGCACTCCTAAACTACATTACTAGTTGTAGGCAGTACCTAAAACTTACAAACCTCTTGTAGGGCACTAAATGCTACAACAAGTGTAGGCGACTATAATAAACTGAACTGCTAGTGTAGGCCACTGAAAACTACTTACTAGTGGGCAGGTGGCACGAATAAACTACAACTACAGTGTAGGCACTAAAACTTAACTACTAGTGCACCGGCACTATACTACTACTAGTATCTTTGTAGTGCACCTAAAACTACTATTAGTCGTAGGCATTGTAGGCACTAAAACACTAACTCACTAGTGTGTATGGCACCTAATACCTACAACCAGAGTGTTAGGCAAACCTAAAAACTACTGCTAGTTTCGTATGGCAAAACTAAACTACTACTAGGTGTAGGGATCTATTTACTACAACAAGTGTAGGCACTAAATAATTATAGTGTAGGGCACTATACACTACTAGTGTAGGCATTAAACTACAAACAAGTGTAGGCAATATACTACTACTACTGTAGGCACTATACTACCACTAGTGTAGGCACTATACTAACAACTAGTTGTAGGCACTAAACTAGTACTAGTGTAGGAACTATTACTACAACTAGGGTAGGCACTAAACTACTACTAGTGTAGGCACTATACTACAATAGTGTAGTCACTAAACTACTACTAGTGTAGGCACTAACTACAACTAGTGTAGGCACTAAACTACTACTAGTGTAGGCACTATACTAAACTTAGTGAGGCACAAACTACTACTATGTGTAGGGACTATACCAACAACAAGTGTAGCACTAAAATACTACTAGTGTAGGCACTATCTACTAGTAGTGTAGGCATAAACTACTAGTAGTGAGGCACTAAAACTATACTAGTGTAGGCCACTCTTCTACTACTATGGTAGGCGTTATACTACTACTATTGTAGGGCACTAACCTATACTAGTGTAGCAACTCAGTGTCAGGTTACTATACTACACAACTAGTGTAGGCACTTAACACTTACTACTTAGTGTAGGCATATATACTACAATAGTGTAGCACAAACTACTAACTAGTGTAGGCCACTATACTACAACTAGTTGTAGGCACTAAACTACTACTAGGTGTAGGCACTATACACAACTAGTGTAGGCCACTAAACTTACTACTAGTGTAGGCCAATAAAACTACTACTAGTGTAGCAGCACTATACTACAACAAAAAAAAACCCCCAAAAGTGTGTAGCACTAAACTAGTACTACTAGTGTCTGAATAAATACTACTTGTTTAGGCAATAACCTATTATAGTGAGGCCCACTCATTCTACTACTATGGTAGGCGTTATACTACTACTATTGAGGCACTAACCTACTCCTAGTGAGTCACTAACTACTATTAGGTATCAACTAAACTACTCCTAGTGTAGGCATTAAACTACAACAAGTGTAGGCACTATATAGTACTACTGTAGCAAATACTACCACTATTGTAGGCCTATACTACAACTAGTTGTAGGCACTAAACTAATACTAGTGGAGGCACTATACTACAACTAGTGTAGGCGCAACTAAAGTACTACTAGTGTAGGCACATATTCACTACAAACTAGTGTAGGGCACTAAACTACTACTAGTGTAGGCCTATACTACAACTAGTGTAGGCACTAAACTACTAATAGTGTAGGCAATCATTACTACAACTAGTGTAGGCACTAAAATAATACTAGTGTAGAACTATACTACAACTAGTGTAGGCACTAACTTACTACTAGTGTAGGCCTAAACTACCTACTAGTGTAGCACTAAAACTACTACTAGTGTAGGCACTAACTACAACTAGTGTAGGCACTAAACTTATACTAGTTAGGCACTAAACTACTACTAGTGTAGGCACTATACTACAACTAGGTAGGCACTAAAAACTACTACTAGTGTAGGCACTAAACTACCTGACTAGTGTAGGACACTAAACTACTACTAGTGTAGGCACTATACTACACAGTGTAGTCACTAAACTAATACTACTAGTGTCTGCTACTAAACTACTACTTTGTGCCGCAGTAAGGACTACTAGAAGTAGTTCGTATTGGTGTGATCGTCCTGTGTGAGTGTAGCTCCGAAAAGAACTGTGTGTGGTGACTGGCGTTTCGACAACCTGAAGCGGGAAGTTCATCTTCAGGGACAAGTTGGAAGAAGTGTGTGTCAGGCGATGTTGTTATAAAGTCGGTCAGTTGCACCACGATTGGTCAGTTAAGCCATGATGGTCATGTGTCCTGTAAAAGACTCGTGTAAAGTTTGTCATCAGGGCATCCGGTCTCAGCTTGAATCCGTCGTTTGTTAGTTCACAATTGGTCGGTTCTGAGGGTCGGACTAAGTTAGTCAAAATTAAGTCGGCCTGTTAGAAGTCCGTTTGTCGGTTCGTTTTTTCGTCGCGGATAAGTCGACGTTTGTAAGGTTGCTGGTAGTTCGTTGAGACATCTGTTGAGAAGCGCGTTTGTTCTTTAAGTTAGTGCACCAGCATTTCTAGAAGTCAGTCGCACTAGAAGGGCCCAGTAATGTTGACCAATGTCGGCAGAGCGAACGACTGCGAACAAACTACCTAAGTTTCGTAAGTTACTGTCAGACGAATTCGCAACAACTCTGGTTAACCCCGCTGCAAAAGACCACTGTCGCGTTTGGCGGACTTAAATTTAAGTCTCCGTTGAACTTACAAGGCGGCCTCCAGGATCGTCTCCACTGCAGTACGTTCTTGTCAAAGCGCGGTTTTAAACGACTGTCACAGAAGGACTCAAATACGGCAACAATAAAGTTACAAAAACAAACTTAAACAACTGTTACAAAATAACTTACTCTGAACACCGTTAAACGACAATCACCGACAAACAAAAAACCGGTTAGTTACTGAACAAGAAATAAACCTGACAACAAGTTCAACACAATAAAGACAAAAAACGACCGAAAAACTGACGATAACGGGTCAGGATAGTTCTTACCCGTCCCTAAACAAAACAAGGACTGCAGTCTGTGCTACGGACTTTAAAACACTCAGTGACA
>JAHPZR010024519.1:0-29542 GCA_019787425.1 Platygyra sinensis | reverse complement strand
AATGTTAAAATGCGGATGGAAAATGTGAACAATTTTGAAAATTGTTAAAATCCTTATAAGGGAAAATTAGCTTATGGTTTTTCGTGAAAGTCCTAGTTGTAAATAAACCAGGCCATCTTATTAGAATTTAGGCCAGGAGAAGTCCAACATTTCATATTCAAACACAAAAGAGGTCAAAATTTTTTAGACTGCCAAATACAAAAAAAAGCTGATAAGCCTTGATCGAATAATAACAGACTAGACTTGTATCGTCAGACTCCATTCTTCTTTCACAACATCAAAGAACTTTTGCTGTATACTATTCCGCAATAATTTTCAATGCAGAAAACAGGCATTGTCAAATTAAATGAATCACCGCTACAATTAAGCACTGGAGCACTTTTTCTGTGTTTACGTATTAGCTTCATATAAACACAAGCCGAGTGCTGGGAGAATTCAAGACGGTTATGCAAACAAGAGACGTTGTTGAGGATTTGCATAACTTTGGAGGAAAAAGACAAGAATTCTCCCAGCCACCCGAATCTTTAGATGAGGCTATGTAAACAGGGAAAAAGTGTTCTACTGCTCTTAGAAAATGATTCTCATCACGACCTGAAAGGCCGGTGACTCTAGTGCAGGTGACAGTGCACAGACAATGGAGTTGAGAATAATGTAGTGATGATCTCTTTGACAAAGTCACCTTTGTTGTAATATGTCAAAAATGAGTGTGAGTGTTTCATCAGGGGTTCCAAACAGCGAGAAACAGATGAAAGCACGAGACCACAGGCCGAGTACTTTTATTGTTTCTAGGTGTTTGGAACCCTTGATGAAAAAGGAAGCACAAGTTTTTGACATGACTTCTCATTCATGCCTAAAAATACAATACAATAAAGCACGCAAAATTAATGTATTCCCTATGGGAATGGTAAATAGCTATAGAACTTTCCAGAATTGTAATTTCCACGTTGTGAACAACTTTTCGAAGTACGGTAGTGAATAATTGATTGCTTGGTAATATTGAGGTTGCTAATTAAAATTCAATTAGTGTCTTGATCAGTGTTTTCATCAGTTTTTGAACAAACTGGAGAAATCTTGTTCTAGATTTTCATTGGGTATCCAGATACATGCATGTGACCAAAATGGGGCACTCTGATTGGCTTATAACCGTATGAATAATCAAATTAATGAGTTTGAGAATGGTTGATCAAACACATAACGAACAGCGACTGACAAAGCATTTTTGTGACTACTGCGCTTGCACAGCAGTCACTATTGCCATTGTCTGAGTTTTCCGAAAGTAAGTAAGTAACAATAGAATATACATCAGAGATGTATCAACAGCACCATTCAACTTTTGTACCAATTTTAGCTGTCACTTACACAGGTTTGGTGATGTTTGAAACTAACTGTACTCTATCAATAGAGAATGACTGTTGTGTTAAATGTAAAGTTTTTCTTTGATCAAGAAAAACAATTATACAAACATTTAACCTACCTGCTCTGGGAGAAAAATGAGTTACAAAATTTCATATTTGCTGGCGAGCGTTAGCGAGACAGCACACTATTCTTGTCAGTAGGGGGAAAAATCCAACATTTTGTTGGATGTAAGACTCGAAGCTTGTGCAGTAGAGCATTATCCGGGATAGTTGAAATGACAATCATGCACAAATCACATGGCTGACATATAATCCGAGATCCACACGTTGCCATAAAATTCTTTGCTTTTGTAATCATTCATCAAGGTCACGAACGGAAAGAGATCAATTTGTGTTTGGCTGCTTTTATAGATCCACCGCTACCCTGCAAGACAGAGGTTCCTTGCTCTTTCTTCTCGGTGAGAGACGAGAGGAACCGCTGCTCGCGACCGCACGATTCTTTGATCTCGCCGCCGTCCATGGCCAGGGACGAATAAATTAAAAAAACAGCTTTTGACAAGTTTAAAACGGGTTTTGAATTTGCGCATGGCAGACATGAGTCAAAACGCTGGTTGAAAACATTTACTCGGACTTGAAAGTGCACGCGCTGCATTAAACAAATGAGCTACTTGTACGCGTCAGACTTTCCTTTCAAAAACTCTTGCAAACCAGTGAAGGCTCCTGCGCAAACTCTCTCAACATGCTACCCTGCATAAGTGGTGCGGTAGAAACTGCTGTTTGCTGTTAAATTTACGTTGCAAACCAAACAGCATTTGGAAACTTTCAGTCTATAGGCTTTTGTTGGAGTTTTAGGCGACACATTGGCCGAAGAAACAGGATTTGCCGACATACTGAAGTTTTTTTTGCGCCGAAGTTGTCGCAAGCTGTTCCCGCAAAATAAGAGGAAGTGACGTTTAGTTTCAAGGACAGGAAGTGGCGTTTCGTGTGACAGATGCTGACTTAGTTCGCACATGCACGATAGGAAATCGTGCGGTTGCGAGCAGAGGTTCCTCTCATCTCTCACCGAGAAGAAAGAGCAAGGAACCTCTGTCTCGCAGGGTAATCCACCGCTTGAGAATTGAGATCACTTTCCACATGAGAATTTTACCACAATCTTACGCACAGACGGTTTCGAGGTGCAGTTGAGTTTCCCATAAAACAAGGAGGTAAGTATTTCTAAATGTTTTTATTTGCTAGATGTCTTCATTTGCTTGTGAGTCGCGAATGGAGGTGTCAAGATATCGATCAAGTTCAGTGCATCCAGCAATACTGAAGTATGAGGCCAAAATAGATCTACTAGTATTTTGAGTAAATTGCCGACTACAGCTTACTGGTTTTGGGAGAATGTGGGAAAAGATAGTAAGCTTGCTGTAAGCGATTCAAAATGTGCATCGTTCGTTGAACCGAATCACTCAACTGTGAAATCAAAGGACTCATTGTACTTTCACGCGAGTTCTTCGCCCGTGGACACAAATAATTCAAAATCTGCGAACCACTTAACTGTGAAATCAAAGGACTCGCGAATCGGCAAAAGTTGATCACACAGTAAAGCAGCCAAACACAAATTGATCTCTTTTCTACCCCAGGATTCATCATTAATCCGTTCTTGACCTTGATGAATATTTTCACAAGCAAATGAAGACATCTAGCAAATAAAAACATTTAGAAATACTTGCCTACTTGTTTTATGGCAAAGTCAACTGCACCTCGAAACTGTCTGTGCGTAAGATCGTGGTAAAATTCTCATGTGGAAAGTGATCAGACATTCTCAATTCTCAAGCGGTGTATCTAGAAAAGCAGCCAAACACAAATTGTTCTCCTTCTCTTTCTCATTCGTGAACTTGATGAATGATTACAAAAGCAAATAAAGGTATAGCAAAGAGAAAACATACCTACTTGTTTTATGGCAACGTCAACTGCACGTCGAAAGCGAAAGCGTCTGACAGTGTGAGATTCTCAATTCCAAAGTGAGGTGTGGATACCACAACTTTTTACCCCTTCGCCAGCACTCACTTTCATGTTGAAATTACTAGTTATTTATTAATATACAGTAAAAACCTAGTTTCATGTATATCTAGGTACAAATGTGTACAAATATTGTAAGTTGTGTTTCATCATTTTTTGGAATAACACGTACCGTTAATACTTGGGATCAAGTATCTTATTGGAAGCCTCGGTTGGCGTATTAACCAATGTATCGGTCGATGCGTTGCTCAATACGTAAGGTTGTTACTTGATTGACACTCAACTGATATTTAAGGGATACTCAACCGACAAGCAACCAGTGTCAATTGATACTCAGTCACTATAGAGACCGAGATATATTTATAGCGGCCGATATAATCGGCGGTACACTGACACCTCACCAATACTTCACAGACACTTTGCTTAGTATAGTGATTCTCACTGTTTACAAACAAGTCTTTTGATATTTAAATTTGCCAACCACAGAACAAAAGAATTGTTTCGACAGCCAATAAACCTCTGATTGGTACCTTTATGATGATAGGTGACATAACAGTGAATATCGCTATATTGAAACATTAATCAATTTATTGAACAATATATCGACCCATTTATTGGTCGTCCGAGGTGGTTTCAATAGGCTGCCATACCGTTGGAATATAGGATTTTCTTATAGGGTACCTCGGTCAATATATCAGTGGATATGTTGTCTGTTAAAATAGCTGATAGACAACTGATGTATCCCTGCAGTGCTGCCAGCAGCATGGTGTTGCAAAAGTTACCTTTACTTCTGCCATAATACAGGTACTCTCAATTAACCCCAGAATTGTTGCTATATGATTTGTTCCATTCTTGTCATGTTGTTTACCATAAATTTTGTTTCATCAGATCATTAAAATATTAAAAAAATGTTTTTGATTGTCTAATCATGTTTGTTTACTGATTACTTTTCATACACCGTACATACTTATCAAACTTCTTTGCAACCTCTTTTTGTACTACAAAAGAAAGCCATCAGAATCATAACTTTCTCTGGCTTCTTTGAACATACAAGTCCACTTTTCAGGGATTTAAATGTTAAAAATGTTGTCAAATTATTTGATGAAGTAACTGTTCACATTGCTGTTTTATGTACAAATTTAAAAACCAACTTCTTCCACTAATTTTAATGTTTTTTTTCACTTTGATAAAAGAAACCCATAATTACAACACAAGGCTTTCCTCTAGAATGACTTATGCTCTGCCCAACACAAGAACAAACTATGGAATTTTTAATATTAGATATCAAGGTTCTAAGATCTGGAATGCTATCAATGATAACATTATAAGCTTCTGTCACTTGAACAATTTAAGAAAAAGCTAAAATCAAGTATTATTGCAAGTTACTAACTGAATTAACTGTACAATACATTTCCTTTCTTAATTCCGCTCGTTAATCTGCTTACATACTTTATTTTCCTGCTTATTTTCGCTAAATTTTATTTTTATTTTAAAACGAGCTTTTGTTGTGTGTTTGTGTCTTGTTGTATTTGTTACCTTTATAAGTCTTATGTACCTGACACTCATTAAAAATTACTGTATTCAATACGCTAAGGATGGCTGCCCTATTTTACTGGCCTAGTGGTTATTTTGGGCAGCGATGCACTTTTTTTTTATTACTCTTTTGAATGTAAATTTATTTAATTAAGGGTGTAAATAAAGTTGTTGTTGTTGTATTATACACTGCTGATAATTTTACACTAAATTTTGTTAATTTTTTTTACACTGGCAACACTCACATATACTAATAGGTCATCTTTGATGTTTTAAAATTCTGATGTAGAGGCGTGGTGGAATACACCAAAAAATCTCACTAAGGTTGAGGAATGAATAATTTATTAATTTTGTTTTATTCCACTCAGCCTCGGAGCTATGTAAGGATTTTATGGCATTGAAAATGGCCTATTAAAAACCATTTTGCTGTCTTCTTTTGGGCAAATTCAAGCATTTTTTAACAATGGCTTATTAGCATTCAATAAGCCGTTCTTAAATTCAGCAGGGAACTGGGGCGAGTTTTAAATTTTAACAAATCGATAAACTGACACCACCACATGAAAGATCATGTTGAATTTGGTCTTTTGACCAAGTATAATGCTTTTAGGGTGAATAGAGACCAAGTTATGGACCTTGAAATATGGTTCAAAATCCATACAAACATCTCTAATTTTGAGACAACATCCCCTAAAACCATAAACTGAATTCTGGATACAGAATTGCTAATAAAATAGTACTGCACATTCTTTCCCATGAACCCAGTCAAAGTCTGCAGGGATTTTCAAACAAAATTAAAGAAACATTTTACTTGAATGTTGGAAATATCTTTTACTCGTGTTTCAAGTTTCATCAAGTCTGAATTTCTTATAATTGACATTGCACACCTCTCTTTTTCATACAAAGGAACCTTAACAGTTGAAGATGGGCAGCAATTTACTGAAGCATGTCACAGCATGGGAAACCCTAATTTAAAAGACAAGACTCAAAAGATTAGGGGTATATCTTTTTCTACGACCAGCTGTAATACTGGCTGCATGAACTTGACATTATTGTTATGTTAGTTTCTTTCTATGTTCTATTTTTCTCAAACCATGTTATTGTTGCAGTTACGTTTAACCGAGTAAGTGAGGTTTTGAGTGCTTTTATGCATAAGTTGTGCACTTCATCATTAAAAAATATGGTATTTTCACCGTTTACAACCTGTATTAAGTGGTCACTTAGCCATTCCCCAAGGGTACGGTGTCCGCTTAATACAGGTCCAACTGTATTTTGTTAATCTAAATGGCGTCCAGTTACAGTTTACACCTTCTGAAGTGTGTTGCTGAACCATCTTCTGACAGAAAGTTGCACAGAAATTACTCAAATAAAAACAGTGTGTAGACGAAGTCATGCCAACAAATGCAGCAATATATGTAACATGAATGCTGTTCTTTGATGTTGATCACTCCTCTTTTATATCTTCTTTTTGTTTTTAGAAAATATTACCATATTAGGGTCTGAGGATGCAACAACTTGTCACATAGTTGTGCTGCGTCACACAGGTAAGTCTCAAAGTCTCTTGTTGCAGTCGAGATCACAGTCTGTAGTTGAAGTGTAAGTTTGGAGATAGAACAGTTTGTTCTCCTCAATTATTTTTGAACGGGTTTACTAGTATTGGTTGCTATTGAACTTCTCCTTAATTGTTACTGCACTCAAGTCTTAATAAATAAACCAAAGTGAGTAATGTACCAACTACCTAGACACAAACACATAGTATTGTTTCCTTCCGATATCATGTGAACCAATATTTATGGTATCCGCTGTCAAAGACCTAGTGGTACTAGCTGTTATTGATCGTCACACATTTGAGGTAATATCCACCACTAGCCAAACCAGTAGTATAAAATGTATACAAAAATTGACTGAGGAGAGTCTGCATAAATGTGCAGTACGCCAGTGTTAGGGAGACGAGAATGCCACAACAAAGTAAACTGTAGCAGCTTGTATACGGCCCAGACTAAAGGTGCCTGTCCTTAACGCAACACGAGGCCGAGACATGTGTGCGCATATACAAAACACATTGCTGCAGGCACAACCTGCTGGCATAACCTCTTCTTCCATCTAAAAGGAAACACGAACTAGCTGATCGTGGTGATTCAACGTGTTGGGATACATGTGTTTATGGAAATATAAATCATGAACTAAACTGAACATAGATGAAAACGGACTAACAGAATGTCACTGTCTCTGGAAATTTGTCATGAAAGGTTGAACCTAGTACTAAACCGCAGAGCTGGAGGAGCAAAGGGCAGGCTAAAATCTTACATAGTCATTTAAGTACGAAGGAGATCTACGCTGTATTTGAAGTCTTGGGCCAGAAGGTTCCGGAGATGAACATGGCCCGGAGGAACTCAGTGACTGGTCAGTAGCAACAATATTGGTGCACGGCTCCTCGGGGATAAAGGTTGGAGGCAGGGTATGGAAGGGGACATCAAGCATTGTATCATCATCAGAAGGCATGGTGGTAATCTGTGGTGGTGCAGATGGGGATAAGGTTAACTGTACTGGGACAGAGGGTGCTGCAGGAGCTACAGGTAAAGGCTCCTCATCCTTGCCTTGGTAAGTTGAAGGGCTTGGGTGGTGGGACACTACAGTGGAGGTAGACATAGGGAAGCACTCAGATAATTTGACTTTGTAGGAAGAGGCTCTTCACGAAACACCAGGAGGCATCAGTGGAGATGACAATGTAGTGGTCACGAGC
This sequence comes from Platygyra sinensis, assembly GCA_019787425.1. Lineage (NCBI taxonomy): Eukaryota > Metazoa > Cnidaria > Anthozoa > Scleractinia > Merulinidae > Platygyra > Platygyra sinensis. Next base: position 21,910 of record JAHPZR010024519.1, on the reverse strand, counting down.
AAGTGACTTGTCCTTGTTTGAGACAAAGTAGACAAGATCTCCAACGTGGAGTGGTGGTGAATTTGGGACAAGTCCACGGGTGTTCTTGGACTTTATGCTGAAGGAATGGTTAGAGGAACCCAGTTCACGTTTGGTGAGTATAAATTGAGAATCCGAAAATAGCAACTGTTCATGGGTGAACTGGTTCCACTGAGTCCACAATTCGCGAGATGATAAGCCAGAAAACAGGAGGCAGGAGGCAAATGAGCTCTTCTTCAAGTTCACATACAGCCTTCTTGGCGACAGGATTCTTGTTCTTATTCTTAACACGACCGACCTCGATTGTGACGTTTAAGGACGTTTGCGCCCATTGCTACTGTGCATCTCTTGTGTGCACGCTATTCATTGGTCACGAGCGTGCCACGTCATTTTCAAGCGCGCGCACCGAGTCGAAAACTCAACAAAATATAGAGCTGATGGCCTTTGCGTTAACTTTGTGCAAATATTTTTGTTGGATGCTCGGTGACCCCCACTTTTTTTTGGGCAAGTCACTTCCTTTTCTGATTCTTTTCATTATACTAAAAAACAACAAAAATCTGTATGTGAGAAGTTTTAATTATTTCTCATATACTATTCAAATAGGGTTGAATTGGTTCATGGATACAGGTGTGCGTAACTTAGAAATTGTATTTTTTTAAGGCTAATTCTAGTTGATTGAATGACATAAGCAGCAAAGATCTATCAAATAGGCCTATATATGCTGTGTTAAACACACATAACTTAGATATGATTCTTCAATTTAAATATATGCCGATAGTAATAAATCTGGAAATCTGGAAATCCTAGAAATGCTATGGTCTGAGCTACGCCTTATAATGAGTTCGGTGACCCCCGATTTTTTTACGTTTTTAGTCTAATCTTATCATTTTCTACCTGCAGTCAAAGTTTTACAAAAATCTGTATGTGGGAAGTTTTTGGGCGCGAACGTCCTTAAATGATTAAGGAAGTCATTGCTACTCATGGATGCAGAGCCAGGAGCAGGATCTACGTGTTCAATCACTCTAGCACTGTCAAGAGGGTGTAGACCAAAGATTAGACATGTGAGAGCTTCGTGGAGAGTGTCATGTCTCTCATCTTGTATCAAACAAGAAGCAGTGAAGGATGTGGTGCATTCTCAGAGATCTAGGATCGATTGATGATGATGCTTGATGACATCAGTGGCAAAGGAGACTCCTACAACTTCAGATCCTTCAGGGGGATCATCAGAAGATTGGGAGATCAAAGAGGGGGGAACGACAGAAGAGGGGCACAGGTGTCAATAGTTCCTTAGAGTATTTTAGTCTAGTTTTAAACACGATTCCTAGGAAGACCATGTAAAATGATATGATTTCGTGTATAAATAAAGATTGATGATGATGATGATGATGGCAGGCAGATGTCTTGTGGGAAATGGCGTCATTTATGTCCAAAGCAAAGAATTGTCGTTGAAGCACCATTTGAAACTGATGGCGGGAAGTATGGTTAAGCTTAATGTGAAGGGCAGTTAATAAACCATCTAGAACCGACTGCGGTACGACGATGGCTTTAATAACTGGAACAAAAGGCTGACTGCATTTAGCCATGAGAACTCTGTCTTTAGCAGTGGCAGTACAGTTAAGATAATGCTTGACTTCACGAACATTGGTAAGTTTCTTTGACGATCGATTGCCTTGTTTAAGATGGGCATGAACTCTCCGAAGGTCAAGACAATTGCTTTGGATCTGTAGCCAGGCTGATCTTGTGGAGGATGGGAGGCTGGACGTATTGTTAAGGATGTCCTGGATCAAGACCCCTGCACAATGGAGTCTTCCATGTCATGGACAAAGGTGCAAATCTGGCAATTGGCGGCTAGTAAAGTCAGATGGTGGGCCTCCACGAAGCTCTTTGGAACGTCTCACAGGATTGGTGGACAAAACTGTATACAAAATAATGGACCCTACGCCTAAAACAATAGAGCTGTGTGCCAACAAGATCCAATGAGATTAGAGGTTCTAGAGAGCTTTGTGACAACAGCAGACAGTAGGTTCACTTCCCAGCCAGGTGTTGAAGGCTGACTTAGTAAGGTCTGATAGTTGTCAGGAAGGAAGTCACTCGGGGACTTGCTGAGAACTCTCCGCAGTACAGTTTATCAATCGCCTAAACACATAGTTTATTATCAGTTAATACAGTCATTGGATGCAACAACTGGATGACGAATGTAGAGAAGTATTTGACAGCAGCAGCAATTGATAGTGCCTCGACCTCGCAGGGAAGCCATTTGACTTGGTGTTTGTGCAGCTTGCCACTGTAGAAGTCAGCTAGGTGAAGACGACTGGCACGCAAGATATACAGTGTAGCACCGAGGCCTCTCTTAAGGTAACAGATCCATCAGTGACTATTCGAAAGGGTGTCTGAGGGGCAAGGAAGAACTATGGATTTGTGCCTAGATAGGTGCTCCTGTGCAGTCTTGAACCTAAGGGTCAGATTCTCATTCCACAGTCGTTTTTCATTAGACTAGAGGCTGGTGAGAGCACACTCAAGGGGATCCACTACGTCTGAGCAGTTTGGGAGCACGTGTTCGAGGATCTTATAAGCGCCATTAAAGGAACGGAGACCTTTCACAATTTGGGGAGGAGGGCATGAAAAGACGGTGATACGGTGGGGGCTAGCTGACAGGGTGCCTTGGGATCAGATCCAGCCAAGGATGATGGTAGATTTCAGGCAAATGATTGTTTTGGTAGGAGACAAACGAGGGTTGCAGCGGTTGAGGGAAGCAAGTTCCCGTCTCCAGTTGGATAGGAGGGTTTCGGGTGAATCGCCACCACAGTAGAGGTCATCTGCAAGTTTAGTCATGCAGCCCTCTTGGATAAGGCCACCGAGAACGTAGCACATCACTTCTTCTAGAGTGGTTTTGGAGCAAGGCATATCCATTGCTGATCCGGTGTCAACACAGATTCCTCAAAAGGGTGTTGCTATGCCACAGTACTTCAGAGAATACTGAGAGAGTGGGATCTGATAGAATGCTTGTGTGAGATCGGTTTTGATCAGATAGCGCCTGGGCGTGATGGCTCACAGGGTTGTGTTGATGTCTGGCATAAGGGACAGCTGCGGTTTACTATACCATGCAACATTAGCAGAGGCAGTGACAAGATGGTGTCTTCCTGAAGGAATTTTAACTATGACCAGCGGGTTAAGGTATCAGTGTACCCCAAACGACAACCTCGCGTAGTCGCCGCTTCACGGTCACACGTTTCATAAAACCTCCAATAAAGTATATATTTTCTGAAAGCATAATAATTGCAGATTCCGATTATTACTTGAGATAAGGCAAGAAATAAAACCCTTTCCTAAAATAGCGATCATTTTCCAAAAGTATGTAGTTTTACAAATTGAGTTCGTTTTTGGTCAGAATTTAACGGGAGAAAGCGAGCGACATCGCTACGTTTTCTTCGCACCTTGATCTAAAAAACGGTGTCGGGGAATGTTGATTACTTGTCTGGTTTGTTTTTTATTCGCTGTTAAACTTCAAGATTTTATAAAACACCCATTACCTTCGCTTAAATACCAATTACTTTCGAAGGAAGCCAAAAATAAAAATTCCCCGACACCGTTTTTTTGCCACATTATCGGGCAACATTCTTGCCAAATTTCAGCGAAAAATGATGAAAACTCGCTGTAAACAAACTGAAAACATGTGCCTCATTCGTTGAAATTCCAGTTTTGAGAAATATAGCAAAATGTACTTTAGGGCGTTTTTCCGGTATAGGGAGATTAGATCTTAAAAGGTGCGAAAAGTAATAACCTGTTGATCGATAAAGTGAGGGCTCCTCTTACTTAGACAATAGAGCTCGCATTTACAAATCATGCCGCAAAGAGGTCTTAAATGCTGTTTCTGGTGGGAAATACCAACAAAGCTCTCTGTTCCGCCACTACACTCGCTGTTTTGGACGCACTGGATGCAATAACTTCACGATGCCGAAGGCCAAAACTAAAAGATCGATGGAGGAAGCAACGGAAATTTGAACGGCGAATCCGCAAAAGAAACCATGCTTTTGGACATGAGAGTATCAGGGTACTGAAGACCCCCTTTCATCATTAGCAGTTTTACTGTATACATGAGTTGGCTATTCAGAATGTCAGCGAAGTGCGTGCGTAACCGTGGCCGAACAATCGGCCGTGTATTGCCAAAAAAGTATTGTAACAGTTTTTGACTCCAGGCTCGGTGTTTTCTGGATCTTCCACAAATGAGGACAAATGAATGGCTACGGCGAATCTTCTATAATAATAATGACATGGTGCCGTAAAATGCTGGAAATACATTTTGTGAAAACTGGGAGCCTCGAAGGCAAACTGGTCTCAAAAGGAGCGGCTGCGACTCAAAACTGTTTAGAAAACACGACAGCACGTGAATATAGGTCGGACAAATGTAAATGGGCGGTTAGCAGTCGAATGGTTGTTCCGTGAGTATTTTGAAACAATTGGAAGGTTTTGAAATATAATAATGCACCACTTTGGCTTCTTTACGTGACTTTTAATGGCACTTTAATTGATCATGACAACTCGTTGACAGCTTCCAATTAGAGATAATTTATTCATAAAATCGTTTTTTCCTTATAACTTTGTCTAGGAGAAACCTTTTTTCGCAGAACTTTTTGCAGTAAAAGGAACTCAATGAGATGTACTTGGGGATATCAATAACTAAAATTTGGCAAAATTGTCGATTTTGGGGTACACTGATACCTTAAGGTACTTATTTTTTTACTTCTTTTATTTATTTTTTTAGTTATTATTATTGGCAGAATATTCACATTTACAGATAGCGGAATTTTACAAGAAGAAAAGGTACTTAAGCCAAGATCTTCGGTGCAATGGAAGACCTTGGGCTGTTCAAGTTCATCGAACATTGCTTGCAGCTCTACAAATTGGTTGCGTGAGTTCTGCGGGATGCTCCTTAATGCACCCTTAGCACTGAGGGTGCTGTACTGGACCGATGTTTTTTAATTGTATTTACACTGCATTACATTAAATTTACAGCTCACTACTTAAATTACAGTACATTACTTACCTTACAGTTCTTACTGTTGACAACGCAGTACCCTAAAGTATGTTACTACATTACTAAATTACCACATTATTACATTACTACCTTACTACATTCCTTCATTACTTCATTACTTCATTACTTCATTACTGCATTACTGCATTACTGCATTACTGCATTACTGCATTACTGCATTACTACATTACTACATTACTACATTACTACATTACTACATTACTAAATCATTATATTACTACCTTACTACATTACTTCATTACTGCATTACTACATTGCTACATTGGGCCAATGTTTACAGTAGCTTGAATGGGACCAGCCACACCATTTCAACCTGTTATCTTGGGATCAAAGATGCAGTTATACTCTTGCAGCAGCTGCTGATATTTGAGGCAGGACTGATCTGGTAGTAGGTTGTCAGGATCTACAGACACAGCAGATGAAAAGGTTGGTAAACACTTGGGCTTCATGGGAGATTGTTGATTGGTGGGTGTCAGGCTGGGGGTCGGTGACGGTACGCCTATGGTGGGTAGTATCTGGCTGAGGTGCTCATTGCAACCAATGGCTTGTGGCTCGTTGGAAGTGTTGACTAAACAGATTTTCCAACAGCTTCCAAGATTTGGGTTTCAGGCCAGATGTGGGCAAGTTTCGTATGCTTTGAGATATGGGTGTCTGTACATGGTTGAAGTGCCAGTATACAATCATCTCCCAGGTGAGGGGATGATGTCCAGCTCTAAGTACTCTCCAGGCCACACAACAGAAGGAAGAAGGAGCGCGTAGGCTGAAAATTTGTGCAGGCTGCACAGCATGGGAACCAGTGGTTTTATCATCAGTGGGTTTGTAATGTATGATTTTAGTCTTGAATACGTAGTTCACACTTTGCGGGGCAGACAGTAATGTCATTGGTAATCAGGAAGGGTGTTCCCACTAGAATGTCTACGTCTAGGTTGTCAACAATGAGGGCATCAAGAGCGAGTTGTTTTTCTGCTCGGAATAAGATGAGGCGAGTTTCACCAGCTGTGGCTAAGGGAGTCCCTCCGTCGGCCTGCCGTGCCTGCTAGGAAAACTGTTTAATGGGAGCACCGATAGAACAGGACACGGATGATTTAATCATACTAGTCTCTGTGCCTGTGTCATGGGTGAGTCGTAGTGGATGATGCGTATAGAAAGCCTTGAAGTGTTTATTACTGATGTGAGGTGAAACTGAACATGCAGAAGTGCATGGAGTATGGTCATCTTTATTGAGGAAAGGTGAGGGTGTACTCAGCGTAGTCAGGCTCCTCATCATCAAAGGCAGAAGTTAGACAAGGACGGGAAAGATATGTACGGTCCTCCGGAGGTAAATACAAGCAAGGGCATAGGAAGTGCTGGTTTGTTGCGCCCTGCCTGATTACATAATGGACAAGACTTTAGTCACTTGTTGGTAGCCCATTGTTGTGGAGACGATTTGTAAGAAGGGCGAGGAGGATACTGTCTGAACCTCGCGGCGGTGGTATGTAGGACTTTAGAGTCAGCAGTAGAGCGAATCTCTTTGAGAAGGGAGTCTAATTGTAAAGCCTGTGAAATTTCTGGTTTCAAAGGGGCCAGTGTCCTTGACTTTACCTCTGCATCGTAAAACTGCTTTTTGTTTTTCAAATTTTACATTCAGCTTTGACGGCTGACATCTTAAAAAGTTGAAAATAAATTTCTTTCAATTGGAGCTCATAATCTATTCATCAAATAGTGTGATACTGTAATACATCAACCCAATAAATTTTGCTTATTGTACCCTAATTCTTTTAATTACAGGATTAGGTGTGACTAGTTTAGGACACTTTGATGGAAATAATACAGACAAAGGATTACAAATGATGATTGCATCTGTAAACCACCTTTCCAAGTCAGCATGCAAAAGTGGGAGGTAGCTCAGTGAATGTAATAGCTAGTGAATTTTTAAAGGTATTCTATTTTGCAACACTCCCATCGATACTAATCAGCTGAACTAAGTTATGGGAATACCAAATGACCAGTGGACAAAGACAGGGTAGCTTATTGGAAGTTGACTAGCGAAACAACCCTTATGTGAGAGCATGGGTCTTTCCCTTATCCTTGGTCCATAGGATAACCAGGTGGAAAACTAAGCGTGAATGGAGTGAACAAGTTGTCTTGGTATCTATTATAGAGATAAAACGTAATTAGTGCGAAAAATGCTCTCCTGGTCGAGAAACCTGCATTGTTGTCACATATTTCAACTTTGCATTTCATTATGAGTGTTGTGAATACTGTGAATTTCAATTATGGAGCCAGAGTATTTGAAGTAATTTTAATAGTCTAATTTTGGGGTGGTGGAACAAACCAGGGTAGAATATACTTCGCCCCTGTTACAATACAGTGATAACTCTCACTATATGGTAACCATTTCAAGAGACTGACTTTGTAAAGTTGTGGAGGCTTAGTTCCCGGTGACTACTTTGAAAAAAAACGATGCAAGCCATTTTGCAAGCTGTTCTCCGTATTTTTAGGACTTTTACATGTAGTTTTGTGGGAAATTGTAATGGTTATGATAACAGAACATTGTGTCGTTCAATTCTGCCTGTGATCATACTCGTTAGACCTAATTGGACTCCACTCAGTCCTATTACCTTTATTTATTATCTAACTGAGAAAATTACTTAATTACTTAATGTTTAATCTGCACTACATGTGCAGATACCCATGTAAAAAAATAGTCGGGATCCTGGGTGGGATCCCGCCTGGGATCCCAAAATGGGATCCCAAATGGGATCCCCAGTGGGATTTTGGAAGGGGATCCCGTGTGGGATCCCAGGCGGGATCCTGGGTTTGATCCTGGGTTAGAGCGACGATATTGATCACATGTTTGAAGGTGGGATCCCACCTGGGATGAAGGGATACCTGGGTGAAGTGCCGTACTTCACATGAGCCAAATTCAACCAATCAGGCTCATGTGAAGTACACAGCGTGCTTTCTTGATTTTCCCAGACATATAGTAAATGAGTAATCGTGTGAAAGCTTGAGCAATTAAGGATATATTAATAGTGCTCGTGATATTTGAAAATAGTAGTGTAAATCCTTATTTGTACTTGCATTCATAAGATTACCTGTACATACTTAAAGTATGAAATAACAGACAAAATTCCATACATCATTTCATTCATCTGTTCCATTAACAAGTTTTTTCAAAAGCATTAATTTTTTTGATGATGCCTTTTATTAAATTTCCTCAGGTTTGAGCTTCACTTGTTTGGAGGATTTAGTGATGACAATCAAACTTCTGAGAGATTGACAACATGTATCTTAGGTATGTAGCATTTGAACATGAAGTTTGGTAATTAAACTTCACTTTCTAACCCAGATTTGTTTACGTTGCTTTTGCAATATCTTTTTATGCAATGATGTATTGTTTTTCAGGAGCAATACAGAATCAGAATGAGCCTATCCATTTATGTGCAGCTTGTGTCACTGGTAAATCAAAACATGTAAACTATCTTGACTAAGGTGGCTTGATACAATGAACTTACAATGAACTGCTTTTCAGTCTCTTAACCCTTTCCTAACTACTGGTGCCTTTGCCAGGAATTCACTTGAAGCTATTTAATGTTTACCGAGTGAGTGAGTGAGTGAGTGCGAGTGAAAAAAAGGAAAAAAGAAAGAAAGAAAGGAAGAAAGAATGAACGAACGAAAGAAAGAAAGAAGGAAAGAAAGAGAGAGAAAGAATTGTATGAATGATTTCATGTATGCTTGAATGAATGAATGAATGAATGTGTTACGAAAAATTGTGGCATGACTTGCGTCACTTGGAACATTCGAGTATATGCTAATTTGATCTAGAAGTTTCGTGCATATTTAATTAGCCTTGTCATATTGTATTATTTTAGTCGTTTACGTCTGCTGCTGTAAATAGTTTATATTGTAATGATACTTTATTTAGTATAGCCGGAAAGTTCTAGAACGTTTTGCTGTAAAGTATATAAGTAAATTGGTGTAGTGTCTAGATGGTTTTATTTCCCAGGAGTTTTACAGTAGTGTTTATACTGAAGTGTGATGAAGGTTGCGTGTAATCGACAGAGGTCGTGTTTGTGAAGTGTAACAGAGGTTATGTGGTGGATATTTGGCAAGAGGCCATGTGCTTAAAGTCAAGTGTAGTTACAAACCTAGCGTGTGCTTGTTGAGAAGTCCTGTGTGGAAATACTGCGTTCGTGTGGATTAAATATTCTTGTTGTGTTTTCCAAGATCCCTGTGTTCTGATTAGACTACAAACTATACCTACCACTAAAAACATTCGAACCTGCAACAGAATGACGGAAGGAAAGAATGAATGACAATGTTGCAATAATGCTACAATGACTTTCAGAGCAGAAAAAAGTACTGCACAGCTTTTTGCACTTTCCCAGCCCTGCTTGCTGGCTCAGGTAATAATGCAGTGGTGGAAAGAATCGCAGATGATAATGAGGCTTGTGAGGAGATTGTTCAGTAGGTTTATTTATACTTGGGCAAGCATCAATTTTTTTAACATTTCACTGTTAAGAAAACAATGTTCCCCTGGAAGTTGAGAGGCTTGTAGAAAAATTGTGTCTTCGTTTTCTTGTGTACTGCGATGAAATAAAGGGCTCTGAAAAAAGATTGATTCTCCACGAGAACATTACACCAGCTTTCCATTAGGGATGAGAAAATGTTGCTACTACCGAGAAAGCATGTTTAGTTTGTAACTTTTCTTGTTCACATGAACAAGGAAATCTCTGCCAGTTTTTTAAACTGGCAGCCTGACCAGCAGCCAAAACTCCCACATGCTTATTACGCTTTTCTGCTCTGAAGACCAGGACTAAGACGGAGACTGGGACTGGGAATGAGACTGGGACTACGACGGCAGTTTTGACGATGACGACGACTATATGAAACTTGTTTAATCTGAATAATTTTGACTATTCATATTAAACGGGCCTGACTCCCCCCCCCCCCCCCCCCGGCAGGGCAAGCAAAAAACCTGGCGTTCCCCCCACACTAGCTCAAGGTCTCTGTCCGCACTGATATGTAACTTAAGCCTGGTTCCCATATTCTGCCGACCAGTTGTTTGCTTCGTAAATGGTCGATGCCATTTTCACGACATTTTTGTGATACTTAGAATTTTTCTCTTGACTACTGAATTAAAGGAAAAATAAAATGTGTAATTTAGTAACCACCCAGTATCCAACCTGGAACGGCTATCTCCTTACATCCCTCTTATACCACTACACTACCAGGCTGTTGCACTAAATCTCTGCAAAATTTAATCATGAAGCATGACTTTCTTAAATATTAATGACAGGTGATGATAGAGTTGCTCCAGCCTTCAAAACAGACCTAACCATAAGCAAACCAGTGTGAATATGGACAATTAAGTATCAACAAATTATAACCAGTTTCTACCTTGTCCAGGCCTACAGTAAAGCAGATATGGCATCATCCATTCTGAAAGGCTTGGTTACCGATGATGGCATCGATCATTGACGAAACGGAAATCAGCAGCGACACACCTGGGCATGGCCTGGGACATCGTTACAGCGTATGTGAACATTTTTTGCCAAATTATCCCGGGCATTGACCGTCGGCTTGTCTGTAAAATTGAGCTGAATTCAACTTTGCAGGCAAGCTGGCAGTTGTTGGTGATTATTGACGATGAAAATGTTTTATTTCGATATCATCTGCAGATGCAATGTAGAACAGTAAGACAATTCGATCCATATTTACAGGTTGAATGGTCAAAAATTGCACCAATTTGATTTGCAGTTCGTGCCAATTGGAGTACATCAGCGATCCATCGGAGATGTGCTTGGGACGCTATGGGACAGATTGCTGAACATTGTCAGTTGTAACCGGCAACTATGTCGCAGTTAGGTCAGGGATATGAGAACCAGGGTTTGAAACCTTGGAATTGCGATTACAGACTTCAGGTTTCAAATTTTTGACGTTGAGCTTCAGACTTACAGATGATTACACACTGCTTTTATTTACTTTAACCCCTACCCCTTCTTTATTTATCAACAGGATTTAATGATACAGTTGAAAAAGGCTTACACAAACCCATCATTTATGGAATAGGTAAGGTTAATATAGCATGGTCTTTCCATTATGCGTTGACAAGCTTTTTTCTTAAACTCGTCCATACGGGCAGAGCTTATCCAGACTTATGTAACACTAAGTGACTTATGTCTACTCCCCCCTGGATGGGATGCTAGTCCATCACAGGGTTACCCCCAGCATTAATTCACCAGTACCATTGATGCATCTGTGTGAAGAAAGATGTGTCAAGGTCGAGGGGACATTCAGGTTGTTTACTATTTACTCGGAAAAACCAGTTGGTCGACAGTTGTAGTAAATGGGATGTGTCAAATCCCAAATGGAAATATTTATGGGGATACGCTCATTCCATTTCTGCAACTTTTTCTTGAAAGATAGGACCAAATGTGATCCAAGCCAAAAGGTCTGGAACTAGCAAACGGATTGCACATTTTCCATTCGGAAATTCCATTTGGGAACTTTGGTCTACCTTTCAAGAAATCCCCTTTTTCTCAAGAAAATAGCCTAATTTTTCAATTCTGTTGTTTGTTATCCATGTCAAACTTCTTCTGCCGTAACCATCCTAGTTCCTTTTTGAAACACTTACGCCAAACTTTGTTGCCGTTTTTGTCTTTTTTGGTACAGTCTCCTTGTTCATTGAAAGAATTTTGTCTTCGTAAACCAAAGAGAAATAAGAAGCCATTTTATTTTTCTTCGGATGTTTGGAGGTGAATAGTACTTCTAAGCTAATCACCTCTGAGCTAGCCAATCAGCATGTGCAAAAAGTACTATTCACTTGTGTGATATACTACTAATGAGTATTATCCACCCCCTACAAAGTGAACGATGCGAAAGCAAAATTCTGCAAAAGCAAAATGGCCAGTGTAAACTCTCATTTCGCCAGTGTTTTGCAAACAGAAGAAGTTGTACTAGAAAGCACAAGGAAGGCTATGAAGGGTTTGCCCTTGGTATAAGGCCTATATGGGGGATTTACTCATTCATGTTGATGATCTTTTAGTTTTCACTTAAGTCCTGCGCACATGGTATAATTTCAGGTCGATCCCAGTTGATTTCCCATTTCATTTCAAGTGAAAAAGAAAACTTTGATTGAAGGCATTGAATGGTGAATTTGTTTTGCAAGCTGACTTTCGATTAAGATTGCTGAACTGCAAACAGTGATCTTTGAATGCTGCTAAGAGACTCTTTTGCTAGATAATTTGTTATGAAACATGCACATGCTGATTGGCTTTAAAATAAAGTCTTGATTAATTGAGGAGTTCATCAAAGGTTAACAAGGTTTGTTAGCTTCAAAAATTGTCTAAATAGGTTTCGCGCAATATTACCTTGTGCCAGTCGCACACTTTCCACGCATGAATTAAAAGGTCAATTAAACCAACATCTAATGGTTTCCTTTTCCTCTGTTTTTGGAATCACGTGGTGTACATATACTCGGTTTCGTGGCACTGTAAATATTCTGCCACTATTCACCTCAATTTCAAAAAATAATTGGGAAAAAACTGTTATTTTTGTTAATTTATCATCATCATCATCATCATTCTCATTATCTTTATCATTAAAAATTTCATCACCTTTATTACTATAATAATTATCATTATCACTATCATTATCATTATTATTACTATTACTGTTTTATTAAAATTTTACATAAGCAATCGCAACACCATCAGAGCTCTGTACTCTACCACTGACATGGTTTTGTTCATAACTTTGAGTTAGGAGTCACTTTAAGTTTGAAGAACTGTTCCTGCTGGAATGATGCAGAGTTATAAATTTAAATTTAAAGAAAAGTTCTTGTTTGTAAATTCCTCAGGTACTTGATGATAATAGACCACTCGATATATTAAAATTCAGCCTCAAACACTAGACTTCAGCATGAGGCTCTGTGGAGCAAACCCTGCAAACTCTGTAGTTATTCCCCAGAGGCTTTACTGAGGTCTATTGTTTCAGGCTGAACTACTCAATATACCAAAATATTATTGCCCTGTTCTATGGTTTTGTTTTAACAAGGCGCACTGACTGACAGTGTTTGAATTGACATTTTCTACATGGGATAAGCGATACCCCCCGCTACAAGGTGCCTTGAAGTGATTGTGTGATAACTTTCACTTGACCATTGACTGAAAAAATAAATATACTTCTAAACCTTTGTCTTGCTATTTTCCGTGGGGGAAGCTGAGGTTAGCCTGGTTACCTTTGGAGGGTTTCCTGTTTTCAGGGGGTCGCTACTGTCGGGATTCATTAGCAACCACAATTTTTTTACCTTACTTCCTTTATGTCGATACTTTCGGGTACCTTTACTTTAAGATGTTTTTGCTATATTTTGGCATAAGAAGGATCTTTCATAATGATCAGCAATGATTCAAGATATGAAAACTAACTAAAAACTTTTTTCACAATTTCACCAAATTTGGTGAAAACTAGGGTCCCACTCCACCGTAGAATTAAAAATGACTGTCCACTTATGTTTTCCCATTTCTCTCTATAACAGGAATTAACATTCAAGATGGTGAGGTTTATCCAGCATCATTTCTGGACAAGGGCCCTGATGAATGTGTCCGAAACGCCCGTATATTTGGAGGCATTCAAGGAGTAAACGTTTCATTGAGTTTGTATTACAGTAAAATGGTATATAGCAGCTATATTCTAATGACTCATGTCTTCTTTCTGCAAACAGATGGTGGAAATTTATAGTTCAACTTACAAAGAGCTGCGAATCATGCCATATGATTTTCAGAATGGGTTGAGGCGAGCACACTGTAAGTTCTTTCGCGATGCACCTGAAGATTTCATACTTAAGGTAAATCATATAAATTAATGTCTGTCTATCTATCCATTCATTTCTTTCCCCAGATCAAACTTTGCATCAAATTTTGTTCTTTAAATTAACCCAGTAAGCCTTATCAAAAAGAGTTTTTCGCATTCTCCTTTGGCTACTAGTGTAGGCACTAACCTACTACTAGTGTAGGCACTAAACTACTACTAGTGTAGGCACTAAACTACTACTAGTGTAGGCACTAAACTGCACTACTAGTGTAGGCACTAACCTCCTACTAGTGTAGGCACTAAACTACAACTAGTGTAGGCACTAAACTACTACTAGTGTCCGCACTAAATTACTACTAGTGTAGACACTAAACTACTACTAGTGTAGGCACTAAACTACTACTAGTGTAGGCACTAACTTACTACTAGCACTAACCTACTACTAGTGTAGGCACTAAACTACAACTAGTGTAGGCACTAAACTACTACTAGTGTCCGCACTAAATTACTACTAGTGTAGACACTAAACTACTACTAGTGTAGGCACTAAACTACTACTAGTGTAGGCACTAACTTACTACTAGCACTAACCTACTACTAGTGTAGGCACTAAATTACTACTAGTGTAGGCACTAAATTACTACTAGTGTAGGCACTAAACTACTACTAGTGTAGGCACTAAACGCGCTCTCTTCATATTGTGAAACATGGATGTTAAAAATCAACCCAAAGAAAACAAAAATAATGATATTTCAAAAACGCCCAAGGAAATCTGTTGACACAAACTTCAAAATAGGCACCGAAACAATTCAAATTGTTCAAGAATACACCTATTTAGGTACACGTCTAACTCCAACAGGAAACTTTACTCTTGCACAAGAACACTTAAAAGAAAAAGCTCTACACGCTTTCTCTAGTATACGAAAACATACACTTCTTCATAGACTAAATCCCAATACCGCATCACAGATTTTTGAGACGATGATATTCCCGATCTTAAGCTACAACAGTGAGGTATAGGGGATGTACACTAAATAGGACTTTAAAAAATGGGACAATTCTGCAATAGAAAAAATTCATCTCAAATTCTGTAAACGCTACTTAGAAGTAAACAATAAGGCCTCTAACTCAGCGTGCAGAGCCGAACTAGGAAGATTACCACTAATTGTCCCAATTAATCAAAAAAATTATGAAATATTTTGTTTATCTAAACAACAAAAATGATTCTTCTATAGTCAAACAAGCTCTCCTCATGTCGAAGAACCTTCACTCTATTAATAATTCGGGATTTTATTCCAATTTCATAAACATGATCGAACAATACCATTCAACTAATGTAGATCTTGAATCTTTTGACAATGACACAGTTAAGCGATATTCAACCTATATGAAGGAGAAATATATATATTTCTTGCAACACACTGTTGAACATTCAAAGAAATTAGAATTTTACAAAGTTTTTAAAGATGAATACTCTACATCCGTTTACTTACACCAGCTAAGAAATTTTAATGAAAGGCAAAATTTAGTGAAGTTTAAAGTAAGTAATCACAAACTTATGATTGAACTAGGTCGGTATCAGAGAGATCATATACCAAGGGAAAACAGATTATGCCCATTGTGCAATTCAAATCAAGTGGAAAATGAATCTCATTTCCTGTTTCAATGCAGCAGATACTCCTTTCAGAGGCAGACTTTCTTAACTCGAATCAATGAGATAATACCTGACTTTGAAAGGAAATCAACGTCTGAAAGCATAAAACTACTTATGAACTCTAATGATCATCGTGTAAATAAGCTAGTAATGAAGTTCATTTCCTCGTGTACAAATATTCGTGATACTTTCCTATTATCTAGTGAAAGTGATGTAACTTAGGACAATATCATTATTAACCTTGTTTTGTTATTAATTAATTAGCTTTTGCAATACTGTAAAATCTTGCGGTCATGCAAATAAAGTGATTTACTACTAAAGCGATTTACTACTGCTAGTGTAGGCACTAAACTACTACTAGTGTAGGCACTAAACTACTACTAGCTAGTGTAGGCACAAAATTACTACTAGTGTAGGCACTAAACTACTACTAGTGTAGGCACTAACCTACTACTACTGTAGGCACAAAATTACTACTAGTGTAGGCACTAAACTACTACTATTGTAGGCACTAAATTACTAATCTTGTAGGCACTAACTTACTACTAGCACTAACCTACTACTACTGTAGGCACAAAATTACTACTAGTGTAGGCACTAAACTACTACTATTGTAGGCACTAAATTACTAATCTTGTAGGCACTAACTTACTACTAGCACTAACCTACTACTACTGTAGGCACTAAATTACTACTAGTGTAGGCACTAAATTACTTCTAGTGTAGGCACTAAATTACTAATCTTGTAGGCACTTAACTACTACTAGCACTAACCTACTACTAGTGTAGTAGGCACTAAACTACTACTAGCACTAACCTTCTACTAGTGTGAACAGTAAACTACTACTAGTGTCGGCGAACTCACAATCGCCACATGAAGGAGAAATATATATATTTCTGACAACACACTTTTGAACATTCAAAGAAATTAAAATTTTACAAAGTTTTTAAAGATGAATACTCTACATCCGATTACTTACACCAGCTAAGAAATTTTAATGAAAGGCGAAATTTAGTGAAGTTTAAAGTAAGCAATCATAAACTTATGATTGAACTAGGTCGGTATCAGAGAGATCATATACCAAGGGAAAACAGATTATGCCCATTGTGCAATTCAAATCAAGTGGAAAATGAATCTCATTTCCTGTTTCAATGTAGCAGATACTCCTTTCAGAGACAGACTTTCTTAACTCGAATCAATGAGATAATACCTGACTTTGAAAGGAAATCAACGTCTGAAAGCATAAAACTACTTATGAACTCTAATGATCATCGTGTAAATGAGCTTATAGCTATAGTAATGAAGTTCATTTCCTCGTGTACAAATATTTGTGATACTTTTCCTATTATCTAATGAAAGTGTCTGCACTAAACTACTAGTAGTGTCTGCACTAAACTACGACTAGTGTCTGCACTAAACTACTAGTAGTGTCTGCACTAAACTACTAGTAGTGTCTGCACTGAACTACTACTAGTGTCTGCACTATACTACTAGTAGTGTCCGCACTAAACTACTACTAGTGTCTGCACTAAACTACTAGTAGTGTCTGCACTAAACTACTACTAGTGTCTGCACTATACTACTAGTAGTGTCCGCACTAAACTACTACTAGTGTCTGCACTAAACTACTAGTAGTGTCTGCACTGAACTACTACTAGTGTCTGCACTATACTACTAGTAGTGTCCGCACTAAACTACTACTAGTGTCTGCCACTAAACTACTACTAGTGTCCGCACTAAACTACTACTAGTGTCTGCACTAAACTACTACTAGTGTCTGCACTATACTACTACTAGTGTCCGCACTAAACTACTACTAGTGTCTGCACTAAACTACTAGTAGTGTCTGCACTAAACTACTAGTAGTGTCTCCACTAAACTACTAGTAGTGTCTGCACTAAACTACTAGTAGTGTCCGCACTAAACTACTATTAGTGTCCACACTAAACTACGACTAGTGTCTGCACTAAACTACTACTAGTGTAGGCACTAACCTATTACTAGTGTAGGCACTATTCTACTACTATGGTAGGCGTTATACTACTACTATTGTAGGCACTAACCTACTACTAGTGTAGGCACTAACCTACTACTAGTGTAGCAACTAAACTACTACTAGTGTAGGCATTAAACTACAACAAGTGTAGGCACTATACTACTACTACTGTAGGCACTATACTACCACTAGTGTAGGCACTATACTACAACAAGTGTAGGCACTAAACTACTACTAGTGTAGCACTAAACTACTACTATTGTAGGCACTATACTACAACTAGTGTAGCCACTAAACTACTACTAGTGTAGCACTAAACTACTACTAGGTAAAGGTAAAGTCTGCATACGAGCCAAGTGGCCCATCAGGCCGGAGCTTATCCCGGTTTCCTTAGCATGAAGCGACTGAGAGTATTTCTACTCCCCCCTGGATGGGATGCTAGTCCATCACAGGGTTACCCCCCAGCATTAAATTCGCCGGTACCCATTTATACACCTGGGTGGAGAGCACTAAACTACTACTAGTGTAGGGACTATACTACAACTAGTGTAGGCACTAAACTACTACTAGTGTAGGCACTAAACTACTACTAGTGTAGCACTAAACTACTACTATTGTAGGCACTATACTACAACAAGTGTAGCCACTAAACTACTACTACTAGTGTCTGCACTAAACTACTACTAGTGTAGGCACTAAACTACTACTAGTGTAGGCACTATACTACAACAAGTGTAGGCACTAAACTACTACTAGGGTAGGCACTATACTACTATTGTAGGCACTATAC
Source organism: Platygyra sinensis (assembly GCA_019787425.1). Taxonomy (NCBI): domain Eukaryota; kingdom Metazoa; phylum Cnidaria; class Anthozoa; order Scleractinia; family Merulinidae; genus Platygyra; species Platygyra sinensis. The sequence goes on along the minus strand of JAHPZR010024519.1, from coordinate 3,599 downwards.
TACTATTGTAGGCACTATACTACTACTAGTGTAGCACTAAACTACTACTAGTGTAGCACTAAACTACTACTATTGTAGGCACTATACTACAACAAGTGTAGCCACTAAACTACTACTACTAGTGTAGGCACTAAACTACTACTAGTGTAGGCACTAAACTACTACTATTGTAGGCACTATACTACAACAAGTGTAGGCACTAAACTACTACTAGTGTAGGCACTATACTACTATTGTAGGCACTATACTACAACAAGTGTAGGCACTAAAACTACTACTAGTGTAGGCACTATACTACTACTATTGTAGGCACTATACTACTATTGTAGGCACTATACTACTACTAGTGTAGCCACTAAACTACTACTAGTGTAGCCACTAAACTACTACTAGTGTAGCACTAAACTACTACTACTGTAGGCACTAAACTACAACTAGTGTAGGCACTAAACTACTACTAGTGTAGGCACTATACTACTATTGTAGGCACTATACTACAACAAGTGTAGGCACTAAACTACTACTAGTGGAGGCACTAAAACTACTACATGTTGTAGGCCACTTAAACTACTACTAGTGTAGGCCACTAAACTACTACTAGTGTCGGCACTAAACTACTACTATTGTAGGCACTATACTACAACAAGTGTAGGCACTAAACTACTACTAGTGTAGGTGACTATACTACAACTAGTGTAGGCACTAAACTACTCACTAGTGTAGGCACTATACTACAACAAGGTGTATGGCACTAAACTACTACTAGGCTAGGGTAGGCACTAAACTACAACTAGTGTAGGCACTAAACTTACTACTAGTGTAGGCACTAAACTACTACCTATTGTCGGCCCTATACTACCACAAGTGTAGGCACTAAAACTACTACTAGTGTAAGGCACAAACTACAACACTAGGGTAGGCACTAAAACTACTACTAGTGTAGGCCACTAAACTACTACTATTGTAGGCACTATTACTACAACAAGTGTAGGGCACTTATACTACTGCTAGTGTAGGCACTAAAACTACTACTAGTGTAGGGACTATACTACCACAAGTGGTATGGCCACTAAAAAACTAACTACTAGTGTAGGCACTATACTACTACTAGTGCAGGGGACTATCCTAACAAACGAAGTGTAAGGCGCTAAACTACTACTAGTGTTAGGCCTGTAAAAACTACTACTATTGTAGGCCACTATACTACCAACAAGTGTAGGCACTAAACCTACTGCTAGTGTAGGCACTAAACTACTACTAGTGTAGGGACTGATCTACAACAAGTGTAGGCACTAAACTACTACTAGTTGTAGGCACTATAGCTACTACTAGTGTAGGCCACTAAACTACCAACTCAGTGTAGGCACTAAACACTCTACTATTGTAGGACACTATATCTACAACAAGTGTAGGCCACAAAACTACTGCTAGCTGTAGGCACGTAAACTACTACTAGTTGTAGGGACTATACTACAACAAGTGTAGGCACTAAACTACTACTTAGTTGTAGGCCACTATACTACGACTAGTGTAGGCACTAAACTACAACTATGTGAGGCACTAAACAATACTACTATTGTAGGCACTATAACTACAACAAGTGAAGACACTAAACTACTGCTAGTGTAAGGCACTAATACTACAAACAGGGTTTGTAGGCACTAAAACTACTAACTAGTGTAGGCACTACAGCACTATACTACACACAAGTGTAAGGCACTAAACTACTACTAGTGTAGCGGCACTATACTACTACTAGTGTAGGCACTAACCTACACAATAGGGTAGGCACTATAACTCACGATCTATTGTTAGGCACTATACTACAACAAGTGTAGGCACTAAAACTACTTGCTAGTGTAGGCAACTAAACTACTACGTAGTGTAGGACTCTACTACAACAAGTGTCAGGCACTAAAACTACTACTAGTGTAGGCACAATACTAACTACTAAGTGTAGGCACTAAACGAACAACTAGTGTAGGCACTAAACTACTACTATTGTAGGCACTAGACTACAACAACAAGTGTAGGCAACAAACCTACTGCTAGTGTAGGCACGAAACTACTACTAGTGTAGGGGACTATACCTACAACAAGTGTTAGGCACTAAAACTACCTACTAGTGTAGGCACTATACACTACTACTAGTGGTAGGCATTAAACGACAACAAGTGTAGGCACTATACTACTACTACTGTGTAGGCACTATACCTACCACTAGTGTATGGCCACTATAACTACAACTAGTGTAGGCACTAAACTAGTACTAGTGGAGGCCACTATTACTACAAACTAGTGGGTTAGGCACTTAAACTACTACTAGTGTAGGCACTATACTACAACTAGTGGAGGCACTAAACTTACTACTAGTGTAGGCCACTATACTAGCAACTAGTGTAGGCACTAACCTTACTACTCGTGTAGGCACTATTACTGCAACTAGTGTAGTCCCTAAAACTACTACTAGTGTAGGCGACTATACTACAACAAGTTGTAGGCACTAAACTACTACTTAGTAGTAGGCACTATAACTAACTAGTAGTGTGAGGCACACTAAACTACTAGTAGTGTAGGCACCCCTAAACTTATTACTAGTTAGGCACTCTTTCTACTACTATGGTAGGCGTGTATTACTACTACTATTGGTAGAGCCCTACTAACCTACTACTAGTGTAGCAACGAGTGTAGGTACACTATACTAACAAACTAGTGTAAGGCACTAAACTACTTACTAGTGTAGGCAGTTTTTTTTTTTGGGGGGGGTAAAAACAAATACTATACTACAACTAAGTGTAGGCCCACTAAACTTCTACTAGTGATGGCCACTATACTACAAACTAGTGTAGGCACAAAACTACTACTAGGTAGGCACTATACTACAACTAGTGTAGGCACTAAACTACTACTAGTGTAGGCACTAAAAACTACTACAGTGTAGGCAACTATACTACAACCAAGTGGTAGCCACTAAACTCCTACTACTAGGTGTCTGCACTAAAACTACTACTTGTTTTAGGCACTAACCCTATTACTACAGTGTATGCACTAGTCTACTACTACGGTAGGCGTTTATAACTACTAAACTATGTGTAGGCGACTAAACCTACCTACTAGTGTAGGCACTAACCTACTATTAGTGGATTTTCAACTAAACGACTACTATAGTGTAGGCATTAAACTACAACAAGTGTAGGCATCTATACTATCTACTACTGTAGGCAATATACTACCCCTCAGTGTAGGCCACTATACTACAACTAGTGTAGGCACTAAACTACTACTAGTGTAGGGCCACTATACTACAACTAGTTGTAAAAGGCACTAAACTACTTACTAGTGTAGGACACTATACTACAACTAGTGTACGGCACTAAACTACTACTAGTGTAGGCCACTAATACTACAACCTAGTGTAGGCACATAACTACTACTAGTGGGTAGGCACTATACTACAACTAGTGTCAGGCACTAAACTACTACTAGTGTAGGCACTATACTACAACCTAGTGTAGGCACTAAACTACTACTAGTGTAGGCACTAAACTACTACTAGTGTGGCACTAAACTACTACTAGTTGTAGGCACTAATACTACAA
>JAHPZR010024518.1:0-21675 GCA_019787425.1 Platygyra sinensis | reverse complement strand
AGAAATGGAAAACCACAAAACATATATCCGTCGCTGGCGCAATGAACTTCACCGAGACCAAGGCATCGTTGAGCGTTTCAACCGCACGCTTGCCGAACGCTTGTTCGGCCATCAGTATGCCGTAGAAATGCTCTTACCTGCGGGCCAACGTTCCTAGGCGTGGGTCAAAAGGCTCCCTGACGCTGTTGGCGCTCTGAACAATCAAGTTACACGCCTGGCAAAAAGCCTGCCGTCGCAATCAAAGAGAAAGGCGTTGTGGCAAAACCTTACACTCCATACTCAAGGCCATACTCCATACTCAAGACCAAACCAGACGAGCACGAACAAATGAAGCGCGGCTTTGCGCGCGAAGAGCTGTTGGTTGGTTGTCTCACCAAACACACAGCTTCCGCTTGCTCAGGTCATGTGAAACTCGATCGGTTCAGTGTGAGTCCTGTCCTGCAGCCCCTACCGTTTGTCATAACAAGTGCTCAGCCCCAGCTTGTGCTGCTCATAGGTGGCCACCCTCCCAGTAAGTATGCGAAGTCCTCTGTTTTCTGCTCTATCGGTGCTGCCTTTCAGCGCCGTTTTGAAACGTTGCCAGGTGATGTTATTCTGTCTCTGCGACATGCCCTTCGTCATGAACCTCTTTCTTCGCTGTCTTGTTCATCAACATTGTAGCACTTCGAACAAAGCGCGATCATCCGGCTGCCTTCACATTTGAGTTTGAACAGGCCCGGCGTGCGGCCAGTCCACTTCTCCCAGATTAGCCATTCTTTCTTTTATGCCTCAAATTCCGCCCGCAATTCTGGGCGGACGATATCCTCAAGCCGGTGGCAGAAATGGCGGGGAGGTTGCTGTCTGTGTCCATCTGGATCAGCTCGAAATCGCTGCGATGGAAATATTGATCCAGAAAATCGTAATAGAACTCCAGCGACCGCAGCTTTGCCAGCTGGTGCAAGGTGATCCCTACCTGGAACGGGCGGTTGATCGTGATGCGCGGCCTCCGACTTTCTAGCTCGTAAGCACGCCCGAGCTCGTCCAGGTCTTCGAAGTACGCGCCCCGCAGCGCCCTGTCGACTACCTTCTCGTCTTTCGTGAAGGTCACACAGGTTTGCAGGCATGGTGCAGTGGTGAGGGCGCACGCCTCCCACCAATGTGGCCCGGTTTTGATTCCCGGACCCGGCGTCATATGTGGGTCGAGTTTGTTGTCGTTTCTCGTCCTTGCTCTGAGGGTTTTTCTCCGGGTTCTCCGGTTTTCCTCCCTCCACAAAAATCAACATTTCTAAATTCTAATTCGATCTGGAAACAGTGGATGAAGAGCCACCTCGTGGAAATGCCACTGGAAAGTCCCATCGATGTAATTTATTTATTTCTATTACCTTGCTTTTTTTGGTTTTGCGAGCCGGTGCGGCCTCATCTTTGTCACGCCGGCCTCGTGGTAGCGCTTGAACACCAGGCTTGGCCCGCCGACCCATGCTCCCTTCAGCATTTCATAGGCCTCTTCGCTGGGGTGGTAGAGCTCGGCGCCACGCTCAATCGTGCCGCGCAAGAGGTAATGCACGTGCATGCTCACCCCCGGGAGGCTGACTGCGTCTTTCAAGATTTTGATGCCTTTTTCGGTGTAGAAGGGCCTTATCTTTTCCAATGCATCTATCCCGGGCAAGACGTCGAGGTTGTTGTAATAGCGCAGCCAATCGGCGAAGGTGCGCATGCCGTTCTCTTTGAACGTTTTTTTGCACTTGGCGAACTCTGAAAGAGTCAAGACATATCAACCTCTCAGGCGCGAATACCAGGCCGGATAATCTGGTGGGCCTGGATAGTTAAGCTTTTCTGGGAATCAAACCATTCATACAGCAGGCACGATTTTTGGAAAGAGCAGCAGTACGTTTTCACCTGTCATACGTGCCGGGGACGAGGTAGTTGTTTATCTCCGCAAAGCGAAAGCTGCTCGTCTTCATAAACATCGTCGTGTTTGCTTTTTTTTCCTATCTGCACTTTGGCTGTTGTGTCGGCGAACAGCTCTGCGAAGTGTCAGCTCTTTGGGGTTGGGGTCGCTGATGTCCTTTGGCTCGCGGTCCAGCGTGTCGCCAAGGCTCACCGAAATTGGCACCTGTGCGTTTTCGTAGATAAGGTCGCGCGTCGCCTAGTTCGGCTGCGTTTTGTCGTGGTACGATTCGAAATCGTAGAAAATTGCGTGGGGTACGTCTTGTTTCTTGTTTTAGTGGGGGTCTCGCGTTTTTTGTCTTGACACTCCCATTTCTTGATCACGCGGTAACCGGCTTCGCGGAGAGGTCTTGTACGTTCCGCTGTTGCAAAGAATGCCTCATCTCTTGTTTTGCCGTGATTTATGATTTTTTGTCTATCATTCAGGAAACAGTGGACACATCCATGCCAGTAGCTGCCTTGATATTGGTATACTGTTTGCGTTTTCGGGTCATAACCGTCAACAGGTGCCCCGGTAATCCACCTATCTCCACCGTATCCACATAAAGGGTGATGAATATGCTTCCCCAGCACTTTGCTTGTGCGACCCAGCAAGCGTATCGATGCTGGAGACGCCGCCCCTTTGTCGTGAAATGCTCTCTCGTATGTTGTCTGCGGGGCTTTGACCTGCTCATTTGGGCACCACATTTTTTGGCCTTTTGTGTAGGTTTTGCCGTTTCGCTGAAGGGAGATGGCTTGTGTAAAACGCGGTCGGCAATGTCTGCGCCCGTAAATTTTTGCAAGCTTTCTGATATCTTTGATCAAAAACGCGTGTCCTCCATAAATTCCAAGCGTAATTATTTTCTTAAAGTCGCTAGGAGGATTCTGTCTGAGGTGCCACACAATTTCACCGTCTTCCTGGCGCTCAGGCTCATAGGCTCTGATGCCAAACCAATCTGTTAGCGATCTTCCCTGATTGAAATGTCTCTCGACCTTATCCAATTCATCAAGCGAAGTTTTTGGGACATCATTTGGGGCTTCCCTGAGTTTGAAGTAACTCTTTGCAAACTCTCTTGCAGCTTGTCTGCTCCGTTCTGTCCGCGCTCCTTGGTACACGGCAATGCAGCGCCAGAGACATAAGCTGTCAGCAAAATTGTCTAGCGCCACCATTGGCCTGGCGCGCCCACGCACAAGATTACGCTGCCAGTCTGGCAACGGCCCCGTGCATAACAGCGGCTGCCTGTCAAACACAGCCTTGACTTCAATGTCTGAAAACTTTACAAAAGCACATTTAGTGTTCGGCCGCTGGATGTTAACCGCTCGCTCTCCATCTTTCTGCTTCTGCAAAGTTGTTTATCCAAGGTGAGCCTCTTTGCTGTCTATAATTAACTGATATTAGGTTAACTATATCATATGCATGGCTATAACGGGTTTTGCCGAGACAAAATATAAACTGAGCTTTCTATATATGTTATAGCGAGGGTTTTACTAAAAGCAGGCCCGCGGCCCACGGCCCGCCACCGCCCGCTACGGCCCAGCGGCCCGGCGGCCCGAAGACCCAGCGGTCCGCGGCCGCGACCCGCGACCCGCCACGGCCCGGCGGCCCGCGGCCCGCGATCGCCGGGCGGCCTGGAGGCCCGGTGGGCCAGTCCTGATTTTCAACAGTGGAACCAGAGAATTAACTCTGAAGTGTAAATTATAGTGCTACTTAAACCCATGAATAACCCACTGGGCGTTAGCCCTAATAAAGGGAAACAGGGAACCACACGAGGCAAAGAAAAAATCTTTTGACCTCGGTGGGAATGGAACCCACGACCTCCGGAATAGATCTACCGTTACTCTGCCGACTGAGCTACAAGGTCGCACAGAGAAAGTCGGGGACGATTTTAGATGGTGAATCGCGGCGAAGAGAAAGTAAGGGTACATATGAATGTTGTGCCGCGTAGCACTGGGAACACAAATAGTGGAACCAGAGAATTAACTCTGAAGTGTAAATTATAGTGCTACTTAAACCCATGAATAACCCACTGGGCGTTAATCTATTCCGGAGGTCGTGGGTTCGATTCCCACCGAGGTCAAAAGATTTTTTCTTTGCCTCGTGTGGTTCCCTGTTTCCCTTTACTAGGGCTAACGCCCAGTGGGTTATTCATGGGTTTAAGTAGCACTATAATTTACACTTCAGAGTTAATTCTTTGGTTCCACTATTTGTGTTCCCAGTGCTACGCGGCACAACATTCATATGTACCCTGATTTTCAACAGTTTTTTGTCCAGCGGTAAATCCAAGCGCAAAAACAGATCTGCATCGGGTTTCAGCGTGCAAAATGGACGACGGTGAGTTTGAATTCGTTTACCAATTGTAATCATTTGAATCCTTGTTTCTGTTTCAGAGTTACACAAAGAAAGCATGCAAACGCAAATCGACCGCCTTGCAAAACCTTTCATAACTGTTGTCTGCCATTCCACAGAGTTACCTTAAAATCATCTGATTACAAAGTGACAATGTAATTGCCTGATAAACTGACAAACGCAACTCAGTGACAATTCGCAGTTCACATATTTCATTATTTAGCTTATGACATTTTCAATCTCAAACTGCCGTTTGAAAATAACATACATCGTTTGAGAATGCACCTCCTCCCTATCAGGTTCTGTACAAAGACGAATAAACAGACAATGACGACGTTTTCCACGTAGCAACAAGCAACGAAAGAAAGGATCGAAAAGGACTGAAATGATTATCAAAATGGCACTGAACTGAACTCACCGTCGTCCATTTTGCACGCTGAAACCCAATCTCGTTCCCAGAGCCTCGTTCCCCTTGACCAGCGGTCGGAAAACGAGAGCTCTGGGAGCAACCATTTTGAAATAAAGTTTCACGCAGTTTTCATCTATGGCGCATGCCTGAAATGGTTGCTCCCAGAGCTCTCGATTCCTGCCGCAAGCCAGAAGGATCGTGGGATCTGGGGACGAGAATGGCTGAAACCCGATGCAGATCTGCGCATGCGCGTGGATTTACCGCTAGACTAAAAAAAATTTTGAAAATCAGGACTGGCCCACCGGGCCTTCAGGCCGCCGGGCCATCGCGGGCCGCGGGCCGTCGGGCCGTGGCGCGCCGCAGGGCCTCCGGGCCGCCGGGCCGCTGGGCCGTGGCGGGCCGTGGACCGAGGGCCTGCTTTTAGTAAAACCCTCGCTATAACATATATAGAAAGCTCAGTTTATATTTTGTCTCGGCTTTATCATGACAGAAGGTGTTTGATTTTCACCTAACCTCCTTTTAAAAGACCATCTGACAAGCCACCTCCCTCTCCGGCTTTCCGCGTCCTCTACCACACCCTCCGGCGCGACATACATCTCAACAATCTCATTCTGAAAACCAATAATCGGCGTTATTCGACACGGAGGAAATTGTCGAATGACGGTCAATATGCATCTTTTGGATTCGCTTTATACAGGTGCTCGAGAATTGTTCAAATAGAAATTGTAGTAGTGGTTGGTGTATTAAATGAATACTGGTAAAATTACAGGCACCCAGCTTCGACGGCGAAGCTGGCTGAGCCGGCGAAGTTGGGTACATGTAGTTTTGCCAGTATTCATTCAATAGACCAACCATTACTATATTTATATATAGGCTTCGTGAGCTATTTGAAGCCTCCATAGATCAATAAATTTTGGTTACTGTCTCTGGTGTGATTCTAATGCATTAAAGAGTCTAACAATAGAGAGGACATCGAATTGCGATTCGATGACTCATCTGTAAGGGAAAAATCCCTGTCATTTATTACACTTCCTGCATGTCACGCAAAGGTCTTTTCTGATTCTAATATCTTAGAAACATTTTGGAAAATCATATAGCGTGACCAGGTACTGAAGTTCATTTTTCGATACTGAAAATGCACTTTGCGAGTTAATGCCCTAGAGTGATAGTTTTTGCTTACCATGAGGGTCGTGAAGGCCGTTTTTTGGTTTATTGCGCTTATTCCGCTATCTCCTATACTTCTAACGTATTACGAAGAAACTTATCTGCTTTTTGTCCTGGTCTTTAAGAGAAGACTTATCTGTTGACCACGATTTTAATAGAGCCATTTATCCGACAACATAAACAAATCTGTGACCGTGAGCAGACCTCAACTGCATTTATTACATAGCTATATTTGGCGCGATACGTGTACTAAACCCGGGGTACTAAATAGCGCGGGCTACGTGCGAAGACGGAGCGGGCCAGGTCATCACGTTCGATCTCACTCAGTAAGAATTGTAAACCGCCATGAGACGATATGTGATATTCGCGGTATATAAATACACATATATTTATTCATTCATTCATTCATTCATTCATTCATTCATTCATTCATTCATTCATTCATTCATTCATTCATTCATTCATTCATTCATTCATTCATTCATTCAATCATTATTCATTCATTCATTCATTCATTCATTCAAGGCAACGAATCGGATCGGATCTATGGTTATTTCTTTATTATGTATTTCTCTAGCTGGCTTGCTGACTTTCTTATTGGTGATGCGCTTGAATGTCGGGTACAATGAAAATATTTTTCTCTGCCATGGAGGTAAGGTATGGAGTGTGTTCGTAAAATCTCCGCATTTTTATTATTCCAAGGTACATGTCGTAAGTTTTCTCCAACATTTTGACATAGAGAGGACATCGAATTGCGAAATTCATCGCTTAATTATGGGTGTATGTAAAAGGAGGAACCCACCCGGAACCAGCCGGAACCACCCGGAAACTGCCGGAACCTGCCGGAACCACCCGGAACCTACCCGGAACCACCCGGAACCTACCCGGAACCACCCGGAACCTACCCGGAACCACCCGGAACCTATCCAGAACCACCCGGAACCCCCGGAACCTTCCCGGAACCCCCCCGGAACCTTCAAAGAAAACCAAAATAATAAAAATCAAATAAAAGTAATAAAGAAACAAAACTGAAAATAATAAAACTAAAAAGAATGAGATAAAAATAAGTAGTTTTCACCTAAAAAAAAACCGGATGGCACGTGACTAACCTTTGGCCATGCCAAAGGTCAAAGTGCAAAGACAAGTATTTTGGCTCGAAACCACGCGCGTTGTGCAAGTCAGCGAGGGAGCTTCCTTATTTTTCTATAATTCGACCATGAGTGAGGCGAAAGAGGCTATCATCAGAAAAGATGAATCTGAGTGACGATACTGTCATACTGAAGAACTATATCAGCCAGCTTTAACCAAAATCGAGGAAACTTGTCCTTTTCAGTCAGGTAGCAACATTTCCTTCTACAGAAATCTGACTGTTTCCTGAGTTCCGTAAGATTAAAAGCTAATGGCTCTCCTAAAACTACAGTGGGCGAACACAGTTTTCAAGTGTCTATACCTAATTAGCCATTACTTTTAAACTATTTATGCTTTGGCGCCCGTTTTTTGCAAGAGTCAAGGTTAATTACAGAAGTATTTATTCTCGCATTTTGATTAGGGCGTGTTGCTGTTGCCATGGCAACGGGGCTGGTTAAAAACAAGGCTCAAATGATGGTTTTTGTTTATTAAAAAAATGCAGTCGTTAGATTGTTTTCATCTTTTGCAAACTAAGAATTGAGATTAAATCCCTTCTGTCAACACTGTTTTAATAAAAGTTTGACATAGACGTTTCTCGTAATTCGCCGTTAATTGTTTTCTCTATTATTAAAAATTCCCCATGTCAAAATTCATATTTTTCGTGATAGATCATTCACGTGGTCTTTGATCTATTTTTCTGCCAAATTTCTTGAAATTCTAACCACTGGATCGTTAGAAATCGACGGCCGTCGATAAAACCAGGAACATGGAACATTCCGGAACATCCCGGAACATGGAATAATTATCATAATTATGTGAAAAATTATGCATAGAAATCAAAATTAAATTAAACAAAAATAAACTGGTATCACCTTGGAAAATTAAAAAAAACAAACAAAACAAAACAAACAAAACCATAACAAAACTAGAACGAAAAAATAAAATGACTGCAAGAAGTGAAGGCTCGATCCATCCCTTTCAGTCACGTGACTGTCACTTTTTCTACATACGATTTCTCATGAAGAATCTAATTCGGTCTAAAGAAGAACAAATTCGAAAACAAGAAGATGAAATTGAAAGGAAAACTCATGAAATAGCTTCACTTGAGCAGTCATTGTCACAGAGACCCATAGATTCTACAATTAGCAACAGCCTGTACGAAGTGTCATTTGCGGGCTGGCCATACACGCGCGAATTATAAAGTTCGTGAATGAATAATGCTGTACTTCAGCAGCACGCCTATTTGGAGATTCTTAAGAAGAGAGATGTTCAACCGTTTTCATTAATTATGTATTTTAGTTATACGTTTGTGTTTACCTACGTCTAGAATAGCAAATTTTACAGTGTTGAATTTGAGCGTTTCTAACCAGCCCCGAAATTTGTCAGACGTGTTCGACAGCGAGTTGCTAATTTTAGAACCATAGGAACTGCAATTTGACCGAACAACTTTCAATATTTTTGTCTTTATTTTCAACATTACTGTACTTACTGAAATACTTGTTGTTTACCAATTAAATATAGGTGGTTTGTGTTCTGCAAGAAAATAGCTGATCTATGTTTGAGGTCTATCAAATTAAAAAAAAAACGCTATTTTATTGATTTTAATAGTTAATGAGTTATTTACATTCAGCACTTACCGAAACAACAACAGGAATAAAACTAGCAGCGCTTACCAAAACAACGACAAATGAATAAAACTAAGTTAAATGCACCTGATACTCAACATCAAATTCTGTGTATAAATTGAACCTGTATTCAATACTGGTTAACTATACAGCGTTGAAGAAATGAACAAACACATTTGTGTGTTTACATTGTAAGATCACGTACGTTTAAAATTTTTTATATCAAATAAAAAGCTGACTTTTAACAAGTCGTTACACTCTATCAAGTATCCAACTTGATTATCAGGGGTGAATTTTTCGCCTGCTAGCTTCATCATCTTTTTCCAAGTCATTTTCCCTAAGCAGTCTCGGACAGCACGGCCTATTGTGCAGAAATAGAAGCTGTTACCATGGACTCCGCCTCGATATTTTCTTTAATAATGCCCTTGTAAGTTCTCGAAGGTCTACATTTTATCAGCAGCTGGACCAAATCTAGTTCTGATTTTGCCAGGCTTTTCGGTTGACCCCTAGCTGCAGTATGGAGAGGGAGATTTTCTCCCGTTTGACAAAAGGTCTTCCATAAGTTTGAAAATGATGACACCGCTTACTTTGTACTTTAATCCTATCGCTTTAAAACTTCCTGGGTAGTACTCTGCTGAAACATTCCCGCCTCCACTTAAAATATCATCAATATTCAGTGACCCCATATACTTTTCAATTGATTTCCCACGGTCGAAAGTTCCTCCGTACGCGTTCATTTCGAAGCAAAGTTTTTCTGCCCGCGAAAAGAAACATGTCACGTGACCAATCTGAGCGCTCCAAATGGTCACGCGAGCAAGCCCAAAATTTAATTTTACATATTTTTCTCATAATTATCATAATTATTCGATGTTCCGGATGTTCCGGGATGTTCCGGAATGTTCCGGGATGTTCCATGTTCCGGTTTTATCGACGGCCGAAATCGACACGTTTCTGCTAAAGCAATCGGTCTCAATTTTTCGAGCAACTGTGCATGCGTTGCATTAAACTGGGTTCTTTCGGTAACAAACAAAAGCTGAAAATTACTGGGTTCTTTGCATCTTTACCTTTTTCTAACATATCTTTGTAATAAAAGACTAAAGCCATCAATACACTGCCTTCAATTATAGAGAAAAATAACACAATTAGTGCGGGTCTTGAGTAAATAAAATGATCGCTCTATTGACGGCAGATTTGTGCACGCGCTACATTGCATCAGCAAAAGCACGCGCGAAAACTGTGTTCGGCCACCTTGAAAGACCAAACGAAACTATCATGACGAGCTAATCAAAAAACTTTCCTCGCCGGAAACAAGTCCAGAAAAGAAGAGGTAAGGGCAGGTTCATTAGCTTTCGTTTAGGCGTAGTGAAACAAATAGAAATAAACCAAGTCACTCAGGAACTTATTCTCCAAGGTAGTTCGTTTCAATCAAATAATGGTAAAATTCCCTAGTGTTTACATATGAAAGGACAAGTTTCCTCGGTTTTGGTGAAAGCTGACTGATATAGTTCTTCAGTATCGTCACCTTCAGATTCATCTTCTCTGATGATAGCCTCTTTCGCCTCACTCATAGTCGTATAAGAAAAATGTGGAAGCTCTCTCGCTGACTTGCACAACGCGCGTGGTTTCGAGTCAAAATACTTGTCTTTGCACTCTGACCTTTGGCATGACAAACACTCCGTTAGTCACGTGCCTTTCTGTTCTTCTTGATGTGAAACCTCCTCATTTTTATTTGACTTTTATTATTTTGGTTTTCTGTGAAGGTTCCGGGGGGTTCTGGGAAGGTTCCGTGGGGTTCCGGGTGGTTCGGCAGGGTTCCGGGTGGTTCCGGTTAGGTTCCGGGTGGTTCCGGCAGGTTCCGGTAGGTTCCGGGTGGGTTCCGCGTTTTACATACACCCCTTTATTATCGCGCTGGACAGCTCACGAGCGCTGTTGTGCCATACGTCGCTCTCAAAAGAAGTAGCCCATAGAATGGTTTGTTTGTCTGAGTCCACCGGGGGATGAATATTCGTGACGCCATCTGTGCTCGACGCTATTGATTGAAAGCAATTATCGCAAAACACAATAGAACCGCAAAATTCTTGCGATGACAGAATGCATCACGCCATAGCAACCGGACCTGGCGATTTTTTTAGCTTCTGTCTAATCCAGCTCTTTGTAGTGGCAGGCATTCAACCAATCCGGTTCTGACCCGTGTAGTAATGGGCTAGTCAGAATGACTATTGCTTTTCACATTAGCTCTATCAGTTCAATTCATCTGGAACACTTCACAGTAGCCAGGTAGAGTGGAAGGCTAAGACACTTTTTATCATCACTCGGTAAGTTTTATTACACTTCTTGTCACCATTCTGGTTAAGATTGAAATCAGTCGCGACTATAAAGAGCTAGCCGTAGAAAGCAACAAGCGCCCTGCGTCAGTGTCTTCTTTGCCGCCGCCACCTCTGTATTTAGCCTCCAAGTCTCAGAAAACCTGAAGAATGTTTCCAGAAAATACAGTCAACAGCTACAACATAGCTTTTCTGATAAGCTTACTGTTAGGACTAGAAACAAAGGGACGTCCAGTTCCTGCGATGGCTGAATTGATAGCTGATTCCACTGATCCAAACTTCGTCTCAGAATTTCAGTTATAACCGCCGTCAATCTAAATCTGCGCAACAAATAAGAACTGTCTCAGGGTAAATGCTCTGAAAATCTGAAGCGGAATTCAATAAATGCCACGGCCGTTTTGCATAACTGTTTCGAAACTGTTTCAAATCCAGCAATTTCCCATCCCCTCCGAACAATCCGTTTAGAATTGGGTTACACATCGGTAATTGAAATATATTGTAAATCATGGACGGTAATTTTACATTCGGCGAGCGCAAAACAAAAGAATGAGCGAAGCGATCGGGGCGATTTTGCGATTTATTTGATTGAAGTAGTATAGGACACAACTTGCACCAAAACTTTATTGACCCTTATACTTATGAAATTTAAGTTAACAGGAACATGGACATAGGGGCTTAAGCGCATCATGCCAAAAAATGGTTTCAAAAATTGTACTAATCTAGTCTAATCTGATGATACCAACACCCCGGGACCAACACGTGGCTCCATCCTTTTGCAAAGCAAAAACAGATCTGTTTCGAGCAAGGGATTGAGCAAGTGATTACGCCAATTGAAGCTAATCCGCAGCGATGGAGCGATTTATTATGGTCGGCCGTGCATGAATTTTGTGCATGGTAATCAGTCTAGGAGCGTGTTTCCGAATAAGAAACGATCCTGGTCTTAGCCGTCAGATTTTTTAAAGATATTTAAACTATATGTTTCTCCAAAATGTTTCTAATGCATTAAAATCGTGATAGCAGCCTGAGACCGTTGCGTGATCACACTATATGTTTTCCAAATTTTTTTTTTTAATGCATTAGAATCATAATAGCAGCACGAGAGCATTGCGTGGCATACAGTAAGTGCACATGACAGCGTTTTCCCCTTACCGACGAGTCATCTAATCCATAAATTTACTAATAGGGCTTCTGATGCATCAGAAACTCATTGTCTGCCGTATCGGGCAATGATTACATATTATGTATTCTTTCGAATGTGTGATATGGTTAGCCGAGCGAAGATTTTAGGAAACAGATTTTAGGACATTCTCAGAAAGACAAGGTCAATGATCTAATATCAGCGGGACTTTCCCTCGGAAGTGCGTCATCCAAAAGTCATGAGACTGTCTTTGACTTTTTCAAACAATCAAAACGTCACTTTGGCCGTGTTCTCAGGACAGCCGTTGGTGTTTTGTTTACAGACCCCGGTAAGCGAGTTAAGAATGATAGGCATTTTCACGAGTAAGCTGATATCTCATTGACGTAATTTGAGTAGAGCAGCCTGGCGAGTAAATCAGTTTGAATAACATAACGAAGCTTGTATTCAGCAAAGGCCTGAAACGATTAAAATAAAATTATGGAATAAAATTAAAATAGATTAATATAAAATTAAAATAAAACTATATATAATATATCATTATTCAACAAATTGTAACACTACCCAAATATGGTCATGATGCTCTCGATATCTGTCATCCGTAGGTGACGGATATCCGGCGATATACGTATCTTCGTACGTGGGAAGAAAAAGTGAAGTGAAAAAATGTTGACAGAAAGGTTTAAAAATGTTACGAGCTTGGAAATCAATTTTGTTATCAATTTGTTGAATAATAAAACAATTATCCTGCTCAATCTTGCGGAATATCGTCTGATTTTAGCCGACTCGGCCTACGGCCTCGTCGGCTAAGTATCAGACGATTTTCCGCGCGATTTCGCAGGATAATTGTTAAATATTATTGATATGTCTTTAAAGGATTAACAAAGATGTAGCAGCTACAGTATGATTTCATGCCTGTTCAAGACTATGCTCTAGCAGCACCCAAAGGGACCGGTTTTCATCTTTCACGACAAGAAAAACATACCTACTCGCCCAGCCAGGTGACCTCCTTTTGAGGTTTAACTTAGAGATAACAACAGCTTTCTTTTCTTTTTAATTTCTTGTGTTGTGTTGAAGTTTTCATGATCAAGGCAAATTGGCTCAATACAGAATGTTTAAATCCGTCTGTGGATTCAAAGTCAAAACATTGGTCGTTCATTGGCTCGGTACGATAGTAAGTAAGTAAGTAAGATGCTGACATTTAACACTGGCCTGCAGTGTTAGTTAGCTGTCGTTCTTGTGGTCTATGTAATGTGCATAAAAAGTCCCTAATTGAAAAAGAATGTGAACTAAATTAACAGACGCACGGCGGGCAAAGATGGAAAAAGACTTAATTTTTTACAGTTATTAACCATTTTAACTCAAAAAAGGTGTCAATTTTGTCTTTCTTTGTGGACTTTTGATAACAGTACGTCAAAAGATTGCATGTGAACCTTTTATCTTTGGCATCTGTAAATAGGATAAAAGCCCTAGAAACAATGCAAGACATTTATTTGAGGTTCAATCTGTTATCAATATTAATTAACAATGTTGTGAGGTAGTTATAATTAATTAATCAATTAGTAATAATACATTTGATTTCGTTTTTAGTTTGGGCTACTAGGCTTGACTTCTGGGCACCCTAGCCTACAAGGTTGGGTACCCGAAGGGTTCCCTAGCATTTTTTCTTAGAGCACAGCCTTGACTGTTCTTGTCAACCAATATATAAACAATGTACACATGAGCAGCCTGGATCAAAACCTCAACGGTTTTCAAAGCAACAATGGCCATGAGATATTTCTAAAAGAATATAAATTTAAGGTCCTTATGATTGTTATAGGCACTGAGGGTTTATTGTAAACAATATCTTACTGAGTGTATTTTTCTTGTGTACTGATTGACGTTGTAGATCACAGAGACCACTCAGTGTTATGACAGAGACATTATGTGTAAAAAATTCTATAAACATTTAATGTATCCTGGAACAAGTTAATTCATCATGGATATACATAAACAAACATGTGAAACAGTCAATGATTTATTACTTTGTTTGGTTTTTCTGTATTTACAGACAACTTGATGTGGTTATAATAAGTTCATTGAACGAACTGACTCGGAGGTTGAGTTCTGCATTCCATCCTTTGTGTAGACTAACATAGCTGAAACATTGTGGCAGATACACTTTAATAAATTTTTAAGAAACACGTAATATTAACAATTATTAAAGTGCCTGTTAAAATAATCAGTTTTTCTTAGAGATAATCTAATCATGTTTTTTAAATAACTGCTTTTTGGCTTAAAAGTTATATTTATTGTGCTTGGTTTGTGGTGCTTTTAAATCAATTTTGTGATAATCTGGATTGGGCGTGGCCAGCACAAAATGGACTGGGTCTTACGCAAAGTTGCAGGACTAGCATTTTGTAGAAAGAGAAGGGATGTTACTAAAACGGGGAATGGGGAATGGGGAATGGGGAATGGGAAATTGAAATGGGAAATTGAAAATGAGAAATTGATAATTTTTTTACATTAACTTTTTATAACGTGGAAGAAATTTTTTCAGCGGCAATTATCAATACCCACATTTTATTTTTCAAACGTTTTGTGCAAAAATAAAGAAGATTCATCTTTTTTCGGCTCGTGAGTGGGCGGAATTCAACAAATGCCACAATCTGATTTGTTCCTGGAGTGGATGGAATTTTCTCATACGGACCGCTACAGAGGGCGGAATCCATCAGTTGATCTATTTTCGTGAATGAATTAGCGTTTATCGTCATTCTTTCGCCCTTATAATTTTTTACACTTCCATAGACGATTAATCAATGCAAGCTTATCTCTATTCACCTTTAGACGGCAAGGAAAGCTAAGGTGAGTAAATTCCATTGAATATTTTAATTTGAAGTCGTGAGAGTTTGTTTGGCTGTTTCTTGCTCGGCGCTGTAATGGCGCGTAATCCTGTGTGTTTCTCTGTACAATTTTAGTAAAAACTGAGTCAATTTCAGTCGAGTTTCCCTCTCTAATCGTTGCTGTATTTGAGAGAATTGCTGTGGAGTACACTTAACAAATTTTCTCGCTATTTGCTACTCAATTTACGGTCGACTGATTGGCAATGATCGACAAAAACTGTTTTTGTAGTACAACTTCAATCTTTGCACGAAATTTCACACCAGGAAAACAAATCTCGGGCTTGAAAATGCATTTTCAAGACCTCGGTCGCAGTTTTTCCTTATACCGGCCAATAACATTTTTATCGATCTTTTTCTTATTGCCGTAAACTGGCTTACAAGTGGGTCTGTTTACGTAACTTTGCCATTGAATCGGCTTACCAGCCGTCCACAAAACCATTCGCAAAAAATCTAACGAGCGAGGAACGAGCGAGTAAATGAGATACTATACGAAGAAAGATGTATTAAAGGACGGATTTATTTCAAACTACTTTATGTTAGTGCATTTAGTTCCCCAGTTAAGGTCACCAAAATTGTTTTTCCTGGTGTGAAATTTCGTGCAAAGTTTGAAGTTGTACTACAAAAACAGTTTTTGTGGATCATTGCCAATCAGTCGACCGTAAATTGAGTAGCAAATAGCGAGAAAATTTGTTAAGTGTACTCCACAACAATTCTCTCAAATACAGCAACGATTAGAGAGGGAAACTCGACTGAAATTGACTCAGTTTTTACTAAAATTGTACAGAGAAACACACAGGATTACGCGCCATTACAGCGCCGAACAAGAAACAGCCAAACAAACTCTCACGACTTCAAATTAAAATATTAAATGGAATTTACTCACCTTAGCTTTCCTTGCCGTCTAAAGGTGAATAGAGATAAGCTTGCATTGATTAATCGTCTATGGAAGTGTAAAAAAATTATAAGGGCGAAAGAATGACGATAAACGCTGATTCATTCACGAAAATAGATCAACTGATGGATTCCGCCCTCTGTAGCGGTCCGTATGAGAAAATTCCATCCACTCCAGGAACAAATCAGATTGTGGCATTTGTTGAATTCCGCCCACTCACGAGCCGAAAAAAGATTAATCTTCTTTATTTTTGCACAAAACGTTTGAAAAATAAAATGTGGGTATTGATAATTGCCGCTGAAAAAATTTCTTCCACGTTATAAAAAGTTAATGTAAAAAAATTATCAATTTCTCATTTTCAATTTCCCATTTCAATTTCCCATTCCCCATTCCCCATTCCCCATTCCCCATTCCCCATTCCCCATTCCCCATTCCCCGTTTTAGTAACATCCAAAGAGAAGGTTGAGAAATTTGTGACATTCTACAGACAGCCTTGCCATTTGCAACATTCAAGAAGGTTAATTTGTTCCCTAGTGTTGTACAAATAGTGTTGATCTCATTGATATATACAGTACTTTATTTTTAGTTGTTACTGAGTGTCAGCAGTGGATGAAATGTTAGGGGGATGGTACCCAAACTTCCACAGTGGCGCCCTGAGATGCAAAGCAAATTTATATGGCTTTTGTGAACTTGGCAACTGATTTCTTTCAAGAGAAAATATAATTTGCTTTAAACAAGAAACTGGAACACTGCACTACAACAATGTGCACATTTTCAATCAAAGGGCCATCGATCCAGGCTGTTTGTGGAACGTATAACTGTACAACAGTACTCAACAGTACTCGGAAGGTTGAGAGAATTCTCGAAAGTTGCGCAAACCCGAGGCTATGTGAACACGGAAAAAAAGTGCTCTAATGCTTATTTATCAGTTCAGCTTCCAAAAGAAAATCAGACTAATTGTTAGGATAAATATCGATGTTCTTGCTCACTAAATCTAAATGTGCAGTTCCAGAAGATATTCACCGCCCAAAATGGAATTGCCGGGCACAGACTCAATGTTAACTTTTACTATGTTGATGTATTCATTTACAAACTATTTACAATTTCTTGACCCGTGAGAATAAAGAAAGCAGTTTATGATCAGATGCTTTGGTTCGTAATGATGATAAGCAGTTTTATTTGCGATGGAAGAACTATCTGACAATCTTTCCGAGCAACAGGAATCTGTGAAGGTTTCTTGGGGGCAACGATATCTTTGTAAATCTCCCTACCGGTTTCGGAAAATCTTTCATCTTTCGATGCCTGCCGATTGTCGCGGATATTATTCATTCTAAACCAAAACATGCATACATGACAAGTGCTCAAAATGTAAATCCTGTGGGGCTGTGAATGCTAACCAAACGTTCAAAGCGGCAAAGAAAATAAACATACCATTGCATTAGTAACTTCGAACAACATTTCAGTAAAATTTTGGCATTTAAATATGCGTCTTCAGATAATTCCGTGACCGCCGCCGTGTTTATGTTGAGCATCTGGTATTCATCGAGAGCGTAACCATGGTTCCACGAGATCCACTCGTCCAATTTCGGTGCACGAAAGAACAGCCATGTGCAAGAGCCAATTAGAACCTATTATAAAAAACCCCGGTAACACGCGGGGGGCGGAACAAGCTTTTGGTCGCTGATTCGCAGACGGTCTATACCGAAGTTTAGTTTGTCTGCAACGCAGGCTATTTCAGAGGCAGCAAAAAAAAAAAAAAAACAGTACCAGGGACTACTGAAAGGGCAACAAAATGAGGAAGTAAAGTCAAACTCCCCAGCAAACAATCTTTATCCAAACTACTTAATTGAGCCTAATATTTAAGCAGTTTAGTAAGTCTAGATGATCATCTTAAACAAAATTCAGATGATGATTATGAAGAAACAAAAACGTAACTGATTAGTGTCAAATATGGACCAAAGAGATGGTGATAATTCTCAAACCTGTCGAGGGACCTATCCAGTATTTACCTTAGTAAATGATGCCTAATGCTTTGTCTGAAACTGAAAAAGGCCTCATGTAGTCAGTAAGTGACCATTGTCTCATCTACGCCATCAGGAAAGCTTTCATACCTGCTGGTGCTCCTACTATTGTAAACAGTAGACAGCTAAGAAACTTTGACCCAACCATGTTTCGATGAGATTTAGCCCTAGCTCCATGGCAGTCTGTAGAGAATATAACAGATCCCAACGTAGCCTGGAATTTCTGGGGGAATATGTTTATGAAAATATGCGGTTCACATGCACCTTTTCGTCGAAAAAAGGTCCGAAATACAAACTCTCCCTGGCTTACCCCTGATCTCAAAAAGTTAATGTTTGAGAGAGACAAAGCGAAAAACCTTGCATCTAGGGCGGGGTCTAGCGAAACTTGGATGCGCTTCAAAGCTTTGAGAAATAAGGTCAACACTGCTATAAAAAAGGCAAAAGTCTCACATTATAATTCGTTTTTCAAGGACAACCGGGGTAACCTTAAGAACACATGGAAAGGGATTAATACCATTTTCGGTAAAATACCGCAATCCAGCAGAATCCATAGCCTAAAAATTGGCGATACCATTTACACTACCCCTGATGAAATTAGTAATAGGCTAAATCTCCATTTCTGTAGCGTAGGGCCAATTTTAGCAAATGAGATTCCCCTCACAGACGCAAAATTTACTGACTATGTTCTTCCTCTTCCACATGTCTTTTCTCCAACTAAAACATCTAATGATATCGTACTAAAACTGATTCAATCGTTACCGCCGAACAAGGCAAGTGGTCTTGACGGTATTTCCGCTAAACTATTAAAAGAGGCGGGACCTATTATCTCTGCATCCTTGACCTACATCATAAATTAATCCTTAACTACCGGTATTTTAACTGATGATTGGAAGGAAGCCAGAATCACTCCTATTCACGAGGATGATATCAAAACTAATCCAAACAACTATAGACCTATATCTGTCTTGCCGATGGTCAGTAAACTTATTGAGAGAGTAGTCTTCAACCAGTTATATGATTTTTTAATGAGGCATGACTTAATTGCTGATGCTCAGTCGGGCCTTCACCTTGTCATTCCACTTTGACTGCCCTTCTAGATATAACCAATGATTGGTTTTCTAATATGGATAATGGCTTACTAAATGGAGTTCTATTTCTCGATCTTAAAAAAGCTTTCGATACTGTTGATCATGAAATACTACTTAGAAAGCTCAATTTCTATGGGGTTGACTCCATAAGCTTAAAATGGTTTCAATCATATCTAACTGGTTGTAAGCAAAGAACTTATGTTAATGGTTCTCTTCTGATTACAGCTCTACTGTGTGTGGTGCCCCTCAAGGTTCCATCCTGGGCCCCTTATTATTCTTGATTTATATAAATGATCTTCCCTCGAGTGGTGTATCCTCAACACCAAGATTGTATGCTGATGATACTTGTCTCACCCTTACTGCTCATGATCCTACTGATCTACAAGTCATCATCATCATCAATCTTTATTTATACACGAAATCATATCACTTTACATGGTCTTCCTAGGAATCGTATTTAAAACTAGTCTAAAATACTCTAAGGAACTACTGACTATAATGTTAAAAATACAAAAACTTACATTATGAATGATAAGAGTTACAATGGGTCAAGGTGTATTAGAAAAAATCTTTCCCATGAAATGAAGTTTTAAAAACATTTAAACTAGACAGTTTTCTAATCTCTGAGGGAATCTTGTTCCACAGAACAGATCCTCTGTAGTGTAGGCTCCCTTTTGCAGACTCAGTTCTGGGTCTGGGGACATAATAATTCATCCCAGAATTTCTGAGATTGTGTGAATGTACATTTGAGGTGTTGGTAAAGATCCCCCTCAGATACGCTGGGGAAAGATTGTTATGGATTTTATTTGTAAAGCTGAACAGTGATCTGAATAGTGAGCTGAACAGTGATCTAAACAAAATCCAGTCTTGGCTCCAACCAAATAAACTTAATCTTAATGTGAAGAAAACTTAGTATTCCATTATTGCTACTCAATACAAGATCACACATCTAGATCATCAACCTGATGTCAGAATGAATGGCCATTCTGTGGACAGAGTCAGAACCCACAGATACCTAGGGGTCGAAATTGATGATACTTTAACGTGGCACTCTCAAATTGGTCAGATTGTTAAAAAAGGATCAGCTGGCCTGGCAATTCTAAAGCGGGCCAGGGCCCTAGAACCGCGAGATACCTTAATTAGCATGTACAATGCCCTGGTTGTTCCATATTTTGACTATTGCAGCCCAGTATGGGGTTGTATCGGAAAATGCCAATCTGAGAGACTCCAGAAGCTACAAAATAGGGCTGCTCGTATAATAACCAATTCTGATATTATGACGCCATCTTCTTGTCTATTACATGACCTTGGCTGGGATACACTTGAAGAAAGGCGTACTAAACAGCTAGCGATTACTATGTACAAGGTGGTCAATGATCACTTTCCATTTCGCCTTCATAATCTTTTTCAAACAACATCGCAAGTTCATAATCTCTTTATTCCCAGACCACTCTCTGAGGCCGGAAAACGTAGCCTGCACTATCGAGGTGCTACACTATGGAACAGCCTCTCAACTACTAGCAAAACCCAGACCAATGTTACTGGCTTCAAAGGATCTCTGCTGACATAGTAATTGCTTTTTGTTATAATTTAATGATCTTTTTGTCGAGGATTTAACAGCTCTAATTGTATGACAAGTTGTAGTATTTGTTTTTTAGCTTTAGTATTGCTATCGGTATATAGTATTAGAATTAATAGCATAAGTTGTATAATTTTATTAGTAGAAATAGTGCTCCTTTTAGATTACTTATGAATGGTTATTTGTATATTTTAAGTTACACACGGCTCGTTGGAAGAGCATATATTATGTGAAATTAATACCGTGTATAAATAAAGCTTATGTATGCTATGTATGTATGTAAAGGCAAAATCTTCAACCTTAACGTAACAAAAGAGCCTTGAATCAGTTGTACCTGCTATATAAAACTCAAAATAACTCTGCTTAATTAAGCTTAAGTACAAACAGGAGGGTGACTGGTCACGAAGCAGTCCAAAAAGGGACCCCTTGCAAACATGGAGTCCAGAAATACAGAAATACTTCGGTTTTTCACGTCGATATCACACCACTACAGAGCAAAAATGTCCGAATGAAAGATTGCACCGTGATGACTGCAATCTGGCTCACACTGAAATAAACAACGTACTTAGGCGATCATAGAAACTCGGTTCCAGGCCTCGCTGTTACAGAAATTTTTGAAATTTTCGGGCAAAACGCTGATGATTCGGGCAAAAGTACTCGGGAGAAAATACTCTAAAAGAAAAATACTCTAAAAGGTTGTCAAAGCCAGACTTGAAGGCTACTTTCTCTGACGTTTGCCTTGTCAAGACGGAGTTAACGTCAAATGATCTAAGGATCCAGGTAATTTGTTTTGGAAAAGCCATATATCGTTTACATGTGTATCGTACAAATCCACGAGATGGATATTACTTCCATGACCAAAAGAAAGACAGAATCAAAACAAACGAAGAAGACCTGGACATTTTTGTGCTGGCTCTGAACAAAGCCGTTTTCAATGGCTCCACAAAGAGCTGTTTTAAAATTTTCTTGAACTTCACGTACGAGAAATAATTTCCTGTTTCTTTTATAAGTTTTGGATTCTACTAGGCAATCTATAGAGTATCCGAGGTTTCAAAATAACTACAGTTTGAATCCCGATCGCTCGAACCCTCATTTTTTTCGAACCACCCGATAACTCGAAACGTAAGTCGTTTCCCTCTCCTCAGTCGAACACTGTAATTTTAGTTACCCCAGATT
>JAHPZR010024517.1:5000-10000 GCA_019787425.1 Platygyra sinensis | reverse complement strand
GCCAATGTTTTGTTTTCAAAGCCGGCGCTTTTTTGCTAAAAAAAAACTAGTGGGCTATAAACAAATAGCTCTACTAGTGTAGCTCAACCTATCAGAAACCGCCAGCATTGATAATAGACCACTAGTTGGATTTACTAAGATTAAATTAGTATAATTTACCGTAGTCTATTGTGAATCCGTGAGTTGAATGGCTATATTACCGTTGACTAGCTGCTCATAGTCAACAGTTACGCATCAGTGCACATCACGCATCACGTTTGAACCTGATGTACATAATAAAACAGCTCTTTTCTACGCGTTACTTGACATTTTTTTGCTTTTTATGCAATGAGGACTACGCTGACATTTATACTAAAACAATTAGACTACTCGCCCTCGTTTTCTACGAGCGATAGTCAACTCGGCTGCGCCTCGTTGACTATCTGCTCGTAGAAAACGAGGGCGAGTAAGTCTAATTGTTAAATAGTTTTTGTTGCGTGACAATAGGATCTGCGTGACTGATTGTCAATCGAAATCGAGGCTCAAGTGCAACACGTACATGCATAAAAGAAATAATATGGAGGTCCTCTCCAAGCCCATGATCTCAGTAAATCCTTCTGACTGTCGCCAAGAACTTGTTGGGCGTTTAGATATCCTGAGAAGAAACCAAAGTGTCTGCGATGTGAAACTGGTAGTAACGGACAAAGAATTTACCGCTCACAAAGCTGTGCTTGCTGCAGCAAGCCCGTTCTTCCTTTCATGTCTGACAATCGACATGAGAGAACGCAAAGAAGATTTAATCAGAATAGGGCTTGAAGAAGCATCGGCGTCTGTGATGGAAGACGTGTTACAGTACATTTACACTGGAAATGTTTCGGTTACTGAAGAAAACGCTCACAATTTGATGGCAACAGCAGATTATCTTCTTCTTCCAGGACTGAAAACAATGGTGGGCAGGTATTTGATGGAGATTTTGAAAACTGAGAACTGTGTTTTCAATTATTATTTTGCCGATAAGTATCAATGTGTAGAGTTGAAGGAAAAAGCCTGCGAGATGATCAATTCAGATTTCAGTGCTATCATGGAAACAGATGATTTTCTGAGTCTTGACATAAAACAAGTCATGGAGTGGGTGTCCAGTGATGACATCACTGTTAATGCTGAGGAAGAGGTTTTCAAAGGAATCGTTAAGTGGGTGTCTCACAACAGAAGCGAAAGAGAAGTCACTTTCCCTGCTTTACTGTATCAAGTCCGTCTGGTGTCCATATCAGATGACTTTCTACTAAACAAAACTCGTGAAGGAGGAACTAGTGGCTAAAAATACAGAATTGTGCTTAAAGTTTGTGTTAGACAGTGTGAGATTAATGGCCAGTGCCACCCAGGATCAGTGTGTTTCAACAACCAAGGAAATGCCTGGAGACAAAGATATCTGCAATATTTCTTTGTGGAGGAAGAAGGTCTTTGTGTTACTTTCCGAAAGAAAATGTGTGGTACAAGTTGTCAGACTCGCTTGTTCAGCATGATTCAGATAGATGCAATCCAAGCCAATGCAGGGGTAAAATTTACATTCCCTGTCGGGAGTCAGATCAGCTGGGTTGGTCTAATTTAATGGCATGCTATATACCTGCCTCTAACTCCTGGGCTGCATTTCAAATTACAACAGAATTTACTGTTACCACAGTTTTGAAGGATTACCTGTATGCATGGGACACAAGATTAAAAATCCCTAGGATGTACAAATATGACCCTGAAAAGAACTGTTGTAATGAACTGAAGATGCCACGCACTTCCTGTTTCAACAGTTGTGTTGTTACTGATGAGAGGTATATTTACCTAATAGGTGGTAAATCAGATTATTTTGGAGGTACATCCTTGTCGACAACATACAGATATGATCCTAGTTCTGATAATCATGAATGGGAAGAATTTACTTCTATCAATCAAGCTAGATACAATGTCCTTTGGTGCTGCCATGAATGGCAGTGTACATAGCTGGTGGATGTCAGTATGGAAATATAGTTATTAACACATGTGAGGTTTACAATCCGCTCACCAATGAATGGCAGCTGATGCCAAGTCTCAAGGTACCAAGGCAGTCTGCAAGCATGGTGTGCCATGAAGGAAGGCGTATGTTTTGGGAGGTGTCAACAACTCATCACGGGTATTATCAGTTGAAAGATTTGATTCTGAAGAAACTGAATGGAAAGAGAAATCAGTTATACCAGTTGACTGCTTTGAAACTACTAAGGATAGGAAGGAGAAAAATAGCTTTAAAGCTTGTTTTGCAACACTTTGCAAAGAAGTCATTGACAAATGTAAGCCATTATGAAAAGCACATTAATATGCCCACTTTTTGGTTTACACATTTACACTTCAGTAATTTATAATTGGTATTTGTATACTTTATCAAAGGTACTAGTATTATTTACTTCAGGGCCTATTATGAACCCTCTCAATTATAATGCAGATAATAGACAGACGAGTGCAATTCAAACTGTTACCATTTTTTTAATTTGAAATAATTTATTACAAAGCCAAATTTACAAGAGAACTGGGCTCATGGGCTCATGGGCTCATGACCTGGTCCCATATGTGGTGCAAAATGGCTAAGTGAACAAGGCGACAGTTCTAAGTGGACAGAAGCTTTTATATCTTCTGTTAATTTCTTTTCCCAAGATATAAAGTTTATGAGACTTGTACAATCATTGTTATTTAGACTTGCATGAGTTCTCTTTGATTGAAAGGTACTTAGTAATTTATGTCCAGCAGAAGAAAGGTGTAAACCAAAAATGCGGGTGGCATATTAATGTGCTTTTCCTAATGGACTTACATTTGTCATATGACTTCTTTGCAAAGTGTTGCAAAACAAGCTTTAAAGCTATTTTTCTCCTTCCTATCCTTAGTAGTTTCAAAGCAGTCAACTGGTATAACTGATTTCTCTTTCCATTCAGTTTCTTCAGAATCAAATCTTTCAACTGATAATACCCGTGATGAGTTGTTGACACCTCCCAAAACATACAGCCTTCCTTCATGGCACACCATGCTTGCAGACTGCCTTGGTACCTTGAGACTTGGCATCAGCTGCCATTCATTGGTTAGCGGATTGTAAACCTCAGTGTTAAGAACTATATTTCCATCCTGACATCCACCAGCTATGTACACTTTGTCATTCATGGCAGCACCAAAGGCATTGTATCTAGCTTGATTGATAGAAACAAATTTTTCCCATTCATGATTATCAGAACTAGGATCAAATCTG
The DNA here is from genome assembly GCA_019787425.1 of Platygyra sinensis. Classification (NCBI taxonomy): domain Eukaryota; kingdom Metazoa; phylum Cnidaria; class Anthozoa; order Scleractinia; family Merulinidae; genus Platygyra; species Platygyra sinensis. The sequence goes on along the minus strand of JAHPZR010024517.1, from coordinate 6,762 downwards.
TATGTTGTTGACAAGGATGTACCTCCAAAATAATCTGATTTACCACCTATTAGGTAAATATACTTCTCATCAGTAACAACACAACTGTTGAAACAGGAAGTGCGTGGCATCTTCAGTTCACTACAACAGTTCTTTTCAGGGTCATATTTGTACATCCTAGGGCTTTTTAATCTTGTGTCCCATGCATACAGGTAATCCTTCAAAACAGTGGTAACAGTAAATTCTGTTGTAATTTGAAATGCAGCCCAGGAGTTAGTGGCAGGTATATAGCATGCCATTAAATTAGACCCACCAAGCTGATCTGACTCCCGACAGGGAATGTAAATTTTACCCCTGCATTGGCTTGGATTGCATCTATCTGAATCATGCTGAACAAGCGAGTCTGACAACTTGTACCACACATTTTCTTTCGGAAAGTAACACAAAGACCTTCTTCCTCCACAAAGAAATATTGCAGATATCTTTGTCTCCAGGCATTTCCTTGGTTGTTGAAACACACTGATCCTGGTGGCACTGGCCATTAATCTCACACTGTCTAACACAAACTTTAAGCACACATTCTGTATTTTTAGCCACTAGTTCCTCCTTCACGAGTTTTGTTTAGTAGAAAGTCATGTGATATGGACACCAGACGGACTTGATCCAGTAAAGCAGGGAAATTGACTTCTCTTTCGCTTCTGTTGTGAGACACCCACTTAACGATTCCTTTGAAAACCTCTTCCTCAGCATTAACAGTGATGTCATCACTGGACACCCATTCCATGACTTGCTTTATGTCAAGACTCAGAAAATCATCTGTTTCCATGATAGCACTGAAATCTGAATTGATCATCTCGCGAGGCTCTTTCTTTCAACTGCATGCACATTGATACTTATCGGCAAAATAATAATTGAAAACACAGTTCTCAGTTGTCAAAATCTCCATCAAATACCTGCCCACCATTGTTTTTCAGTCCTGGAAGAAGAAGATAATCTGCTGTTGCCATCAAATTGTGAGCGTTTTCTTCAGTAACCGAAACATTTCCAGTGTAAACGTACATGTAACACGTCTTCCATCACAGACGCCGATGCTTCTTCAAGCTCTATTCTGATTAAATGTTCTTTGCTTTCTCTCATGTCGCTTGTCAGAAGTGAAAGGAAGAACGGGCTTGCTGCAGCAAGCACAGCTTTGTGAGCGGTAAGTTCTTTGTCCGTTACTACCAGTTTGCACATCGCAGAAACTTTGGTTTCTTCTCAGGATATCTAAACGCCCAACAAGTTCTTGGCGACAGTCAGAAGGATTTACTGAGATTCATGGGCTTGGAGAGGGCCTCCATATGTATTTCTTTTATGCATGTACGTGTTGCCTTGAGCCTCGATTTCGATTGACAATCAGTCACGCAGATCCTATTGTCACGCAACAAAAACTATTTAACAATTGACTACTCGCCCTCGTTTTCTACGAGCAGATAGTCAACGAGGCGCAGCCGAGTTGACTATCGCTCGTAGAAAACGAGGGCGATTAGTCTAATTGTTTTAGTATAAATGTAGCGTAGTCTCATTGCATAAAAAGCAAAAAAATGTCAAGTAACGCGTAGAAAAGAGCTGTTTTATTATGTACATCAGGTTCAAACGTGATGCGTGATGTGCACTGATGCGTAACTGTTGACTATGAGCAGCTAGTCAACGGTAATATAGCCATTCAAACTCACGATTCACAATAGACTACGGTAAATTATACTAATTTAATCTTAGTAAATCCAACTAGTGGTCTATTATCAAT
>JAHPZR010024516.1:12500-14826 GCA_019787425.1 Platygyra sinensis | reverse complement strand
GCGAAGACAAACTTATTTTCACTATGGATATTACATCTCTTTACACCGTCATCCGCCTAATGGCAAAGGTCTTCTAGCCCTCAAACATGTTTTTCGATTTACGTACTGTTAAGGAACCAAGCTCGGAAACATTGCTCCGCCTGGCTGAACTAGTTTTAACACTAAACTGTTTTTCATTCGCTGGCTCTTAAATATACCTGGGAAATTTCCGACACTTCTTTAGCATTTCTAGATATTAAAGTTTCTGTCGAAGGCAACGGTTTATGCACCAGTGTGCACTACAAACCCACAGATTCTCATAGTTATTTGTTGTATTCATCTTCACATCCATCACATGTCAAGAATTCCATTCCTTATTCTCAGTTTCTTAGACTTCGTCGCCTTTGTAGTGAGGACTCTGATTTTTCCTTAAAATCAGAGGAAATGTGCGAGTTTTTCGACAAACGTGGCTATCCTGCCTCTGTTGTTCAAGCAGGCCATCATTGCGCCCAACAAATCGATCGGCAGTCAGCACTACAAACGTCTCAGAAGGAGAATAATAATAGAATTCCATTCACCCTCACATTTCACCCTCACAACCACGCAGTAAAATCCATCATTCTCAAAAACTTTAAACTACTTCAAAATGATCCCGATACTGGTAGAATCTTTTCGCAACCGCCATTAATTTCATTTAAACGCGACAAAAACATAGGTAACTTTTTAGTCAGAAGTTCTTTCCAAACGAGTGAAAAACCCGGTACTTTTAAATGTGCACGCGCACGATGCAAAACATGTCCTTTCATTTGTAACGTTGAGAAATTGTCGGGGCCCAAGCGATCTATTAAAATCACTGATCACTTTACCTGTACCTCAGCCAATGTCATCTACGGTATAACTTGCACTCTCTGCAATGTATATATCGGCGAAACAGGTAGACGACTAGGCGACCGATTCCGAGAACATCTTTGCGACGTTGCGGAAGACGACAAAAACGCATCTAAACCGGTCGCTAGACACTTTAATCTGCCGAATCATTCGAAGCAACATATAGCGGTCTGTGACCTCTCCCTACCCACGACGACGACGACGGTGATGGCAAGGACGGAGACGTGGTCGAGCAACATGACGGCCACACTTCAGCTAATAGGTTGACAGACATGAAGCCCCGGCTGTCAAAACAAGGTATCCGCTGAGCAGCACCACGTGACCATATCGCGGGCGTAAGTTTAGAACTCATCTTGGTCACGTGCCAAATGCTGATTTTGATTGGATAGCGGGCTCATGTGAGGATAACTTGTTATAATGAGGGATGGATTGTTCGAGAGGCGATTAACGCTAACCCAGGATTAAAAGTTAACAGAAGTATAACTTTTTATTGTATAAAAATGTCTTTAATTCAGATGTTTCGTGTAGTTTGAGATTATTAAAACCCAAAACGGAAGGCCCGACAATATAGAGTTGCAAAGCTCAAATCAAAATTCTTGCTTACCCTGGTTTAGCTAAATCGAGTTTGAACAGCCTAGCCCAGGAGCACCGCTTTTAGGCTTGACTAAATCTATATATTATCACGGTGTTACGGCCTCAGTCCCCTTACCTCATTCAGCCAATGGCCCAAAAACAAGCTTTTTATGCAACAGACGTATTCGAGAATATTTAATTGCGTAAAAGCACCTTTCTTGTTTCAATGGACATTACCAGTCTATTGCTGGTTTTCAGTGTCACGCCATTCAAAATGGAACAAAATAAAAAATCAAAACCGTTCAATAGATTAAGTCCAGAATCTGGAAATAGAAAGAAGGTACATATGCAAAGACTCTCGCCAAGTTTCAGGTCATAGCAATTTTTCTCATGGAAGATATGCGAAGAAACGTTTCCCCCAAATTTATAGAGATTTGTATGGAGACGCCATGCTGGTGCCCATGTACATGGGCACCAACATGGCGGCCGGAAACCAGCAGAAACATCTGTCACTGAGTTTTGCTACGAAAGAGTGAATTTATCTCTCGAATAACTCAAAAACGTAACAATAGTACTTTATTCTAATACAAGAACTGTTCAGATAGCCAAATTCCCCTAAATAAGTCACCTTTTAAACCAACATAACAGCTCTCTCGCCCGTCATGTAAATGTCACGTCACGCAAAAGCTTAGAAATTCAAGCGTAGTCTATCACTAAACCAAGAACCCATTCGGAGTGAAAATATGTATGAATATTAGTTTTTAGCTGCTCTTATACAGCATGAAAGTAAAATTTCAGGAGGATGAATATTTCTGAAGTTTGAAATTTAGTGACGTCATGTGAAAACCAGCAATACACGAGCATACCACACAAGGTTATTACCAAT
>JAHPZR010024516.1:0-5000 GCA_019787425.1 Platygyra sinensis | reverse complement strand
ATCTGCGAGGCTTTCTATTAGTTAAAGGGTTTTTTTGGTCTTTATAAGATAACTTGTGTTGTAAAACTTGTTCTTGTACTTGGCTTGCCCTGCCACGACTAGCTTTCTAGCTATTTGCGGGGCAAACTATTGGACACTTATTTTGCACAAGGAATAAAGAATGATGATGACACTCGTTAAAACATATAATTAATAAAATTCACGATTCTCAGGTTTTAAAACCTACGTACAGTCCATATATATGTATTTCGCTTGAATGGTCTGAATTCTACAAAAAACATCTCGCACCCAGTTGTTTTTTGTCTTTACGAACGGCAGGAAAACCTTTTTATGACGAGGTCGAGAAAACTATCGCCATTTGACAGTGTCTCGCAGATCAATTACTTTGCGATAACGGAGTTCAATAATTGTTTTATCATTCGATCATCAGGTTTGTTTTCATATTGCAATCATTTCCTGGCAGCTCAGGGAACTGATTGATCTGTCATTTTTGTCTTGAGGAAGTGGTTCCAATTATGCATGAGTAGACCATTATTTTTAGGTCACATCGTGGGCTTTCTTCCAATGGAAATGAAAGAAAAAATGTATCGAGTGATAATGAGGGTTCTCGAGGGTCGATCCTGTAACAGGCCTGGAAAATGTAGTTATTTTGCATAATTTGAATGCACTGGTACCAAGCTACTTTACCTGAACCAGACTGGGTAGCTATAGCCAAAAATACTACAAACGCCGCGAAAACAGCGCAGATCATGTCAAGACAGACACCTAACCACCTCATGGTAGCAATAATCAAAAACCAGGTCTGATTATGATCATCTTGATATCTGAAAACAACAACAACAACAACAACATTTATTGTGAAAGATGAGTTAATCTACATGGCACGAGCATGGGACAGAGAAAAAGTCTGAGCCGCCGACAGGAATCGAACCCATGACCTCCCAAACACCGGGCGGGCGCTCTATCCACTGAACGAGCTACGAGAACTCATAGAGCAAGGTCATTTTAATTGAGTTCGACAGTGCTATTCCTAGCAGTATGAACTCAGTTACAAATGACCTTACTCTCTATGAGTTCTCGTTTTCTTTGTCCCATGCTCGTGTCATGTAGATTAACTCATCTTTCACATTTATTACCGAGCACAAAATTCACCGTCTTTATTCACTTATCAACAACATTTATTTATACCAAAAAGAAATAAGAGATAAAAATAATACATAAATAAGTACTAAATAAATAGATAAATAAATAAATAAACAAATAAGCAAAGCAAATGCGAAATACCAAAGAAAAAATTTAAAAACACCGTTTTAAAAGGCGTCCTCCTCGCCGTCACTTATTTCCGTTTCGTAAACGGCTAATGCCATTTTTAATGGTTAACGCCAAAATTGGTAACCAAGCCTTTCAGAATGGACGATGTCATTTCTGCTTTAGTTTAGGCCTGGACAAGGTAGAAACTGGTTATAATTTGTTGATGGAGTAAAACGCACTCACCAAATGCTTAATTGTTCATTTTCACACTGGTTTGCTTGCTGTTAGATTTTATTTGTTGGTTGGAGCAGCCCTATCATTTATATTCAAGAAAGTCACCATATATTCAAGAAAGTTTATAATAACTTTTAAATTTTGCAGAAATTTGGCGCATCAGCCTGTTGGTGTAGTGGTATAAGAGAGATGTTAGGAAACAAAGGTTCCAGGTGCGATACTTCGTGGTTACTTAGATATTTTCCTTTTTCTTTAATTTAGTAGAGAAAAATTTGTTGTCAATTAAAAATTTTCCGAGTGTCGCGAAAATGGCATCGACCTTTTACGAAAAGGACAACTGCCTCGCCGTCGCCGACATAAGTGCGCAAAAAAATCGGCTGAAAAGTGATTCTTTACACAACAGGTTTCCAAGTTATTCATTTCTCTAAATTAAAATGGGATTTTTAAAAAAACATTGTGCAGGCTCAGATACACAAAATGTATTTTAGACATTTTACAAAAGTGAAAACAGGAATGTTATATGTTCAAACCTGTACAACATTTCTAGAAAGGCATCTTCCCTTTTATACGCCCGAACAGTCACCAGTCCCATCAACGAGTCGCTAAAATGAGAAAGGACCGGGCTTCGATTAATTCCTTCCAGTCGCCTCAGGTCACGTGCCGCTGTGAGGTAATAACGCCCAATCAGAAAGAAAATGATAATGAGCGGGATGGCCGGCAGGATAATCCAGGGGTTCAGGATAGACGGAAGAACAACTGCTCCAATGCAGAACAGAAAAACTTGTACAGCTTCCAGGAAAACATCTGGTAACAACTCATCCATAATGCAAATATCTCGAGAAAAGCGGTTTAAAATTCGTCCCACAGGATTAGTGTCAAAGAACAAAACCGGAGCTTTTAAGACAGCTGATAGCATCGAGTTGTGAAGGTGTTTCGATGAGTTTATTGCAGCGTTTAAAAATGCTCCCGCTTTTATGATTGACAAAATTAATGCCGCAGCCACCAGGCCGCCATAGATGTAGAGATTCTCCGTTTGCTGCTGCCGGTCATGTGATTGATTCGTCAGTTGAAGTAGCCACCAATCAGGAAGTATCAGGGATCCTAAACGAAAATAAATAAAATAAGCAAATTAACGGTAGCTAGGGAACAAAAAAAATAATAAGAGCTTTTTAGGCTAAATGGATTACTTAACCAACCTTGAACGATGAGGAAAAAAGTAGCAAATGCTGTAGCCAGAACACAGTGCATTCCAGCTTGGATGTAGTGCCAGTACAATTTCCACGATACAGAACCAATCATGCGATCTTCTTCAGCAATCTCAAGTCTAGCATATTCTTGTTCTGACTTTATTTCCCTCTCCAATGAGCCCTGGTTTAGTGGGTTTTCCATCTGTACAGTACCAGGTTTCTGTTCAGCATCTTGGACGATGGCATCAAGGTCAAAACCAGATGAACACAATGTTGAAAAATCACCTTTGGCCAGAATGGAACCTTGGTCCATTACTACGATGTGTTTGGCATCTCGTAAGACCCTATGGTTATGAGTGATCATCAGCCGAGTTTTGTTGTCTAATACGCCATTGATACACTTTTCAAAGATATCATGCCCCACCTTTGAGTCCACTGCACTCAGTGGATCATCCAGTAGATAGATATCAGCATTGGAATACACTGCGCGTGCCAATTCAACACGAGCCTGCTGACCACCACTCAGGACTGTTCCACGTTCTCCAACAACAGTCAAATCACCGTCCGGAAATCTTTGCAAGTCTTTAATCAGGTCACAGACCTGTAATGTTAAATCGTATCTGTTTTGGTCAAATGGCTCGCCAAACAACACATTGTCCCTTACGGTACCAGAAAACACCCAGGGCTGCTGACCAACACAGGCTATTTTTCCAAAACTCGATATTTTGCCGCCGATGAGAGGAATTTCACGTAAAATGGCGTATAGTAAGGACGACTTACCAGCTCCAACTCGGCCAGTGATAAAAGCCAAGTCACCTTTTTCTAGTGAAAAATTGAGAGATTTCAAACTTGGTACATTCCAATTGCCATTCCAACTGCAGACGACATTTTCCAGCACAATGGTAGAATCTTTGTGAGAGTGGACATCATTTTTAGTGATTTGATCAAAGCCTGCAGAATGAGTACTGTTGGCAAAGTGTGTGCCGTATAACTTCCCATGTTTAGTTTTAGTGAAAGTGTCCTGAAGGTATTGGTGTATGTTATCGTTGCCATGTTCAAGTATACCCTGGATACGACCCAAGGCTGTTGCAAAATCTGCTAAAATATTTACACTCTCACAAATGTTCCATGAGATTGTGACCCTCAGAATAGTTATTAGCGATAAAATCATGAAAGTATTGTATGAGGTGAGTTCAGTCCCCATGGCTGCCATAGTAACCAAAGAGATGAAAGCAGCGACTGGTGTACAGGAGTAGTGAAGAGATGCAAAGGTTGCCAGAATTAGTGTTTTCCATCTGATTAGCTTGAGTTCCTGGCTGTGGGAAAACAATCCATAACTTGTTATAGGATTGGGAAAGAATGTGTTCGTTTTAAAGATCTATTTCACTGTTATTGAATGAATGAAGGAATGAATACCTTTATTTAAGTGTCAAAAAAACTAAAATAGCAGTAAATAACCACTAAATGGGACACTATAACTAAATTAAAATTAAAATAAATAAAACTATTTACAATTAGATTATGAGATCGAGATTTCTATGAGGTGATAATTGATGAGGCCGAAGGCCGAATCAACTATCGCCTCATAGAAATCGAGAGCGAATGATCTAATTGTTTTAGTAGAATTCTAACTGAAATTAACGCAAATAACGGTTTCCAGTGATTTTCCCACGCAGCTTTTGCATTAGTATACTAGTAGAATTCTACTAATTACAATTAGTAGAATTCTACTAGTATACTAATGCAAATGCTGTAATCTGATTGGCTGAGCTACTCGTATACTATCAGCCATTAGAGTGCTGTGGCTGCCAGTCGTCTACGAAATGCGATGTTTTTATAGTTTTCCGACGTTTTGGAAGGAATTCAGATGTAAACGGTTAATTAAATTCCTGAGAAGACTAAAAGAAGCACATTTACGGTTTCTTGACTTAAAAAAACTTGATAATATTGAAAATGCAGGTACGCGCGTAAACAACTGCAAATTTGCCAAGGACAGTTCGATACGTGCAACTTTATTTAAGCGTAAAGTTCAATAATGCGTGGGGAAATCATTGGAAACCGTTATTTGTGTTTATTTCAGTTAGAATTCTACTAAAACAATTAGATTATTCGCTCGAGATTTCTATGAGGCGATAGTTGATTCGGCATTCGGCCTCATCAACTATCACCTCATAGAAATCTCAAGCTCATAATCTAATTGTTAATTAGCATGAGTCTGAAATTAATGAGATTATTTACATGTGGATGATTATAGAGTGTGACTAAAAACTATTTACAAATACTAAATTATTTACAAATAACAAACTATTTCAAATACCGATACTAAAC
>JAHPZR010024515.1:27500-38076 GCA_019787425.1 Platygyra sinensis | reverse complement strand
TCATATGTGCTTGTGGAGGAATGTGTCCAGCTTTGCCTCATCATTGCTGGTCATTATTCAAGTCTTGCATCCATAGAGTAGCCGCACTGCTATGGTGTTGGACTTGAATATCCTGATCTTCGCGCTCTTACTCAGTTCTCCACTTCTCCAGATCTTGGTAAGCTTGTTAAATGCTGCTGCAACCTTTCCTAAGTGGCTCTTGACCTCATCCTCAGCCCCTCCATGTTTGGTCAGTTTTGCTTTTAGGTAGTCAGAGCTGTCCACATCCTCTATTTCCTTCCATCTATTACTACTGCATTGATGTTCTTTGTGTTGATGCTCATTAGTTTGGTTTTCTTGCTGCTGATTTCCACCTCAAACCAGTCTGTTCTTCCATCGCTAGCACTGCACTAGTGCAGTTAGTGTACATGGCATGCACCATTCTCACTATCTTCATTGGTATTTCATAGCAACTCCTGATCTTTCAGGGAATATCTCTGTTTATGCTGTTGTAGGCCTTCTCATAGTCCATAAAGCATAATTACGTAGAGGCTAGAGTTTCATTCAGCTACTGCCTCAACAATATTCCTGAGTACAAAGATCTGTTCTGTTTTGCCCCTTCCCTTTCTAAAGCCAGCTTGTTCCCTTGCCAACTTAGCATCTGTCCCAGGAGCAATCCTCTTTAGCTCTCCCGGGCCACACCTTGGCTACCATGGACATGAGGGTGATACAGTACCGGACAGAAGTAACCTAACAGAAAAATCAACACGGAACGCGTTCTTGGAGCGTTCCAATTAGCGTTCCTTTGGCGTTCCCTTGGTGTTCCCCTAACATTCTGGAACGCAAAACAGAACGCGTTCTAAAGAAAATTTCAGAACGGAAGGAACGCAGGAGCGCGTTCTGAATTTTCTTTAGAATTTTCGGTAGAACGCGTTCCCTGAAGACGAGCTTTCCGAAAGGAGCAAGCGGGATAAACCATATGCGCATTAACCACAGACACAAGATCAGATTTCACAACATCGTTTCTTCAAAGTTAAATACATGGAGGGCCAAAATATTAAAAAAATATTTCAACAAAAAGAACTCAATTGGATGTGTAAAACTGCTCAGAAAACAAGAAACTTCATTTATGCTTTTCCGCGCGACAAAATGACTCCCACGAGAGCCGAGAAATTGAATATGCGAAAATGAGTTAATTATCGACTTCGAAGGACAAAACGAAAGCAAATACATCAGAATCCGCGGTTCATTCTTATACTATAACGGCTTACATTAAAAAAAAAAAACAACGGAAAATAAAAGCGAAAGACACATGTAAAAATCAATCTGAAAGCAAGAGATCAAAAATTTAATCGCCGAGCGACGAAATATTTACAGCGCTGCGAAAGAAAGATAAAAGTTGGAAATCAAAAAGACCGTAAAAACGAGCCCATTATTTTGACATAAATGATATTTCAACTGTGCTAAATTAGTGCCCATTTACTTCTTTGCTCAGCAGTTCTGTAGTAGCTGAATAAGATTCAAATAAAATATTTGAACGAAGCGAAGAAACTAAACCAACAAACTGCGGAAGTCGCCGTAAATTAAATATGCAGAAATCCAGCGTGCAAACGAAAACGCTGTTCACTTTTAATTTCTGAAATTCACAAAATTAATAGGCAACCAAATGAAAGAAACGTGACAAGAAGTTCAATAAAAATAAAGTTTCATTCAGGATGAGGGGAAAAAACTTTCTGAAAGCAAAAAAATGACCAAGTTTTGTAAACGTGCTTCCCTGCGTGACCGCATGTTCAAATTACATGTATATTCTTCACGTTAATTAAAGCGAAAGCTTGAGATTTTGCGGCCAACTTTTCAGTCAGTTTATCGGCCATGGCTTTACCAATAGTTCCAAAGGTCGAATTCATCTTCGAAATAATGTTGTACATTACTATTTTTCTCTACGGAAGTCCAGGAAGCTGCTTTAAATCCCGGCTATAAATCTTCGGTCGGTAAGCAAAACTCACTTGAAAGCGAGTGCACCGATCATAAGGAAAAGTTTGAGGACTCAGTACACCTTGATCTTCCATTCTGAAGTAGTTTATTTGGCCCCAGCGCGCTATGATTACGCAAAGGACGAAATCTGAAACTTAAACTTGATGTTATTGACGAAGAAATGAAGAAAAACGATGAACTTGTTTCGACAGAACTTCAAGAATTTTGTTAGCACGCTGCAATAACATTACACAGATTACAGTCTCTGCACGAACCATAACTCCGTTCTCAATGGAACGCATTCTCGCGTTCTCAATGGAACGTGTTATCGCGTTCTCAATAGAACGTGTTCTTGTTCAGAATGCGCTCCAGCTCACCAGAAATTTTGCGTTCTATTTCGCGTTCTATTTGCGTTCCAGTAACGCGTTCCGTGTTAGGTTACTTCTGTCCGGTACTGTACCTCTACAGTTTCCACAACCTGTCAAACCCCCTACCTTGGGCAGGTTGATGGTAAGCCCTCTAGACCAGTCCTCAGGGACCCTTTTTCCTCCCAAATTGTGTTGAATAGCCCATGCAGGATATTTACTATGGTGTCAGTGTCGGCCTTCAGAAGGTCTGCTGTAATATTATCTATACCTGACACTTTACCACTTTTCATGTCATCCAGTGCACTCTTAATCTCCTCTCTTGTTATCTCTCCGATAACATTGCTACTGTATCAGTCACCACATTTGTCTTGTCTACCTCAGGAACAACCTCAAAACTTAGCCTATTTAGAACCTCTGTGAAGTGCTCTTGCCATCTGGCTTTGTCATCACCTTCTTTGGTCAACAGCCTTCCATTTTTGCTGTTCACCATTTGTCTTAGGAAGGACAAGAGACTAAATAACAGTGTGGCACATGAAGCTGAAGACGCTGCACAGCAGGACCAAATGAAAGGAGTATAAAAAGCAACTGGGAGGTTATGCAATGAAGGGTCAAAGAAGGTAACAACAACAACAATCAACAACAATCTTTATTATTTACACCTTTTCTTACAATTAGCATTACATTTTTTAAAGGAATTTAGATCTATAAAGAGGGAGAAAGAAAATAGCTAAACATTACCATTTAAAGGTGTCTAGGGGCTAAGTAAACTTAAGTTTTCTAGTTAGCCCCTAGCTAGGGAAAGTTAATTAAACAGATTGTAGCAGATACACAGATGCTACACTGTAAATTTTGGCCAATGACAATATAAATTTTAGCCAAAGGCAATAATACAAGGGCGGTTGGCGGAGCTCGTGGAAACACGTCTTACCGCCATGTCAGCAAAAATGGAAGAAGGTGACGACAAGGCCAGATGGCAAGAGCACTTCACAGAGGTTCTAAATAGGCTAAGTTTTGAGGTTGTTCCTGAGGTAGACAAGACAAATGTGGTGACTGATACAGTAGCAATGTTATTGGAGAGATAACAAGAGAGGAGATTAAGAGTGCACTGGATGACATGAAAAGTGGTAAAGTGCCAGGTATAGATAATATTACAGCAGACCTTCTGAAGGCCGACACTGACACCATAGTAAATATCCTGCATGGGCTATTCAACACAATTTGGGAGGAAAAAGGGTCCCTGAGGACTGGTCTAGAGGGCTTACCATCAACCTGCCCAAGGAAGGGGGTTTGACAGGTTGTGGAAACTGTAGAGGTATCACCCTCATGTCCATGGTAGCCAAGGTGTGGCCCGGGAGAGTTCAAGAGGATTGCTGTTGGGACAGATGCTGAGTTGGCAAGGGAACAAGCTGGCTTTAGAAAGCGAAGGGGCAAAACAGAACAGATCTTTGTACTCAGGAATATTGTTGAGGCAGTAGCTGAATGAAACTCTAGCCTCTACGTAATTATGCTTTATGGACTATGAGAAGGCCTACAACAGCATAAACAGAGACATTCCCTGAAAGATCAGGAGTTGCTATGAAATACCAATGAAGATAGTGAGAGTGGTACATGCCATGTACACTAACTGCACTAGTGCAGTGCTAGTGATGGAAGAACAGACTGGTTTGAGGTGGAAATCAGCAGCAAGAAAACCAAACTAATGAGCATCAACACAAAGAACATCAATGCAGTAGTAATAGACGGAAGGAAATAGAGGATGTGGACGGCTCTGACTACCTGAAAGCAAAATTGACCAAACATGGAGGGGCTGAGGATGAGGTCAAGAGCCACTTAGGAAAGGTTGCAGCAGCATTTAACAAGCTTGCCAAGATCTGGAGAAGTGGAGAACTGAGTAAGAGCGCGAAGATCAGGATATTCAAGTCCAACACCATAGCAGTGCGGCTACTCTATGGATGCAAGACTTGAATAATGACCAGCAATGATGAGGCAAAGCTGGACACATTCCTCCACAAGCACATATGAAGGGTCAGGGTGAGACGAAAATGAAAAGATGAGGTTGCCCTTCGGGCAAGCTGTTACTTGAGGTTACTAGCCCGAAGGTCTGAGGGGCTAGCCCGAAATTAAATTGCTTATAAAGAATCATAAGATTTATGTAATTATGCAAAATACAAGTAATGATACCAAGTATAGATATAAACCAATTCTTCGTAATATTCTGATTCCTGAATGTGATTTTCGTTTTAACTTCAACCTCAAATTAAACAATGTAACAGAAACGACAAGTTTTTACACCTGACCACTAAAAGCTGCAGTTACAACTTACATCAAGATTTTGTGAACGAGAATTCCAAAGTTAACACAGTGGCATTGTTTTATTTATTTCTTCCTTGTGTAGAACTCTCTTCTACGACCCACGCTTCTGTCAAATGTCATGAAGTTGCGAAACGCTGCCGTCGGCCCGATATCAATTTGCATATAATCAGTGCAGTTAACGCATGAAAATTGTTACGCTTTGTAAGATCAGAAAATTTTTATAAACAGCAAATGATTGTTTCAGAGTTAAATTTTATTCAAACATGGGCGAAATAATAAAGGAACAATAACCTCTGAACTCGAATGGGTTTGTTCCTTCGATGTTTACATTTTTAGCCCCGTTGCGTTGACGGTGAAGAATATTATAAATTTATAGCCTGCGTGGCAGGCCGTAGAAAGGGAGTGAGGAAAGTCAAAATGAGCACGGATCGGAGGGAGATCCTCACGCGTCTGTTCTCGCGCTTCATGCGCTCGTCTTTCCCCTTTCCCTCCCCTTCGGACGCCTGCCACGCAGGCTATAAATTTACGGAAATCACAACACGGTTATTTTTGTGAATGTCATTAACGTTACGATCGGTCAATTAAAATACCACCGTAATCTAAGTCTGTCGACATTCCATGGACTAAATTCTCTTCAAAGCTTGTGAAGTTGACAAACTAGCTCTTCCAGAAGTGAGAAAACATCATGCTTTTACGGCGGCTATCAATCACACGCGACTTCAGCGCAAAAAAGTCTAGAAAAAACCTAAGGTTTGGTGGACGTCAATCATCTCCGCCTCCTTGCTTTTAAGAGAAACCTTGCCGCGGTCCTAATCTATTATTTTTGCCTTATTATAAGGTTTTCAAGACATTTAAGGCGCTGTTCAGTCCGTAGCCCCAAGACGAATACGCGCAGAAATGTGATCGATAACAACTCTAAATTACTCGAGTTGCGTGTTTTTGTTTTTATATTTTTATCGGATGATAACGGCGCCAGGTCTGCTAGCTTTTCTTAACGCGAGTTTTTCTTCTTTTTTTTAATTTTACACGAAGTGGGTCATTTTTGTTTTAATAATGAATTGGCAGCCTTAAAATAGAAATTGGATTTTCCCAACGAAACGCACCTAAATTTTCTGAGAAAATCCAATGGACCGTGACTTGGCTGGAATTTAGTTAGACTGATTGTCTCACACTGCACGCCGTCAGTCGGCAAATATTGTCATTTCAAAAAATATTTTTCGGTCGCTTATGTAAGCAGAAAAAGTCATGACGCTATTTACGGACGCAACTAAAATGCGGCGCAAGACGTTGTCACGCTACGATAATTTGGCTTCATAACGTTATCATTTAGGAACTTCTGCTACACACGTTTTGGTATACAAGCTCAATTTATCATCTTAAAAGAGGAACCAACCGTGCTTGCCCGTCGGGCAAGCTACGATAAGAAAATGCTAGCCCGACAGGTAATTCCACTAGCCCCGGGCTATCGGACAGCACTTTCGTTGCGCCCTGAGGGTGTTGAAGATATATTGGCTGATGAGGGCAATCAACAAAGAAGTGAGGCAAAGAGCTAGGACTTGTATCATCAGTAAGAAGATTTAATACCAGATGGACGTGCTGCTGGATAGGGCATGTATTGCATATGGACCACCAACAGAACCCACACATTGCCCTAACCTGGGCACCTGAGGGTAAGTGGAGTAGCAGCTGGCCAAGGGAGACATGGAGGAAAACTGTAGAGGGTGAAAGGCAGAAGATAGGTTTTGCCACTTGGAATGAAGCTGTTGCCACTGCGAGAGATAAAGCAGATTGAAGGAGACTATTCAATGGCCCTATTCTTGCAGAGGAGAGACAGGCCAAAATGATGATGATGATGAAAGTTTTTTACTAGACACTGATTTCTCCTTAAAATGAAGGAGGTCAATGCTATAGCTCTTTTCGTCTTGACAGACAGTCAAAGCAACTACATGTATAAGTTCAGTTTATGTTGAAATATGTATGCTTACTACAGTTTCTTTCATGACTTATTCTGCCTATGTTTAAGGCACAGTTCCCTCTGCAAAACCCGCAGGTAAGAGAGGTGACGTTCTGTTGGGCATTTTGTCTTGCTTCCTTCTTTGGCATCGTGCAACGAGTGCCGAGATAAGATCTTTATCGAGGCATTTGACCCCTTTGTTTTCTGCTGATTCTCTTCAGCCATGCCCTTCCATTTCTTGACATGAGGCAGTTAATAATAATAAAAATACTAATAACAACAACAACAGCAATAATAATAATAATAATAATAGTATTATTAGTAATAGTATTTTGACTGAGTGGAGTACAATTCAGGGAGTAATCACTTTAATAATTTCAAAATCATATGCATGCAAAGCACAAGGCCAATTTGAAATTTGCCAAAATTCTGAGAATGATTACTCCCTGAATTGTACAACATGAGATCCAGTTACTAATGATCATATCTATAACAAATTTCGAAATTGAGAATTTCATTTGTGCAAAAAAGGCAGTATAGCTTTCCATAAGCCTTGAAAACTGAAGGGAAAAATGAGAAGCCATTAGAGCCCCTGCAATTGACATGTGAATCATAAAATAAAATTGCAGATATCCAATTACCAAAAGTTATAATTTGATAGTGAGAGTGAGTTGGATACACCGGCGATTGTGCAGTAATTACCTAACTCATGGAGGTTTAGGAGAACTCTAAAAAGCTGTGGAAATACCCACCTGTCGGCTCTTGATCCCACAGCATTTCTCATTCTCTCAAACTTCCACTCACGTTTCTATTTAACAATTAGATTATGAGCTCGAGATTTCTATCGCATGACAGTAGACAAGGGCACAGCCCAAGTCAACTATCATGCATAGAAATCGAGAGCGAGTAATCTAATTGTTTTAGTATAAATCTATTAGTCATTCAAAATTTTATCTAAATCCTCTTTAGAGACACCTCGAGAACGCCAAGAAGGGCACACTGCTATGCTACTCACTATCACAGTATAGAACGTGAGTAGCGTAGCCAATCAGAGGACATCATTCGTTATAGAACGCTAGTAGATTTATACTACAACTTGATAGAAACACGGTACGTTTTCTATTTCTTGATTATAAATCACTGGACCTCATGTTGTACAATTCAGGGGCTAATTGCACTTGTAAGTCCAAAGCAGCCCTCCCTGAATGCTCAACCAATTTTGAAATTGCTTGCAATGTTGTATCCTGAATTGTAACTCACATGCAGCACTTGAATGCATTGACATAGCAACTTAAAGATAACACTCTAACATATGCAATGCAGTAAGCATATTCCCACAGAAGTAACCACTATCCAGCAAACCTTACAGTATGTCAGATATCATCTAAACATTGTCCACAGCATCTAGGTTGTTGTAGAACTTGAAGTTAAACCAAATGTTGCAATATTTCTGCCAAAGGAATTAAACTTGAGCTTGAGACCTAGACAGAACAGCATGGATGAAGTAACTACCAATCTTTTAATACACTGTAAGTGCAACTGCATCGATAGAGGCAAACAATGAAGAGCGAATAAACAAACAAAAAACCGACCATTGAAATTTCACAAAATTGTGCATCTGAACGATCTCGTGCACATTAATAAGCTCAAGCTTGAATGCTGACATTACATAAGGTATGCTATTAGCTCATGTTTTTATACAAGAAGGAGCATTTTAAGACACGATTGATTAAAAATAACAAGGGGAAATAAGGACTTTCAGAAACAAGGGTACTAAGACGTTGTCTAAAAGTTGTTGACATAAATTCGCAGACTTCTTCTGATAATGCCTTACCTGGGTCACATTCAGTTTTCCTGTGATGACAACGTGATAGTCACCCTCCTTTGTTGCAAGCTAACTTAAGCTCCATTTCTAGGGCAAAATATTCCAAAAAATTGGGAAAAACTGACCAATAAGTTACTGTTCATATGTGAAGGCCTACTGTGAATCACGTCGAGCAACTCGAGTCACGTGACGAAGCGACAAATAAAGCCTTGATCCCAGGCTCTCTCCCCTTTTGCCACAGGTAGGCCAACAAAGAGACAGGGAATAATATACAAACTGCACCGTTGTAGATCGCGATCGATATCATCATGAGTCTTTCGAAAACACATGCAAACAACGCGGTATCTAGTTACTGACGAGTTTTCTCCGTCTAGTGCGACCCTCCGTTTCTGTCTCAAAGTTTTTCTTTCCGGTTTCGGTTTCAAATTTTTGTGGCTTTATGGCCGGCAAAGATGAAAACTTTTCCCAAGTGCGACCCATACCTTATATAGAGAAATAGGGAGCTACGCTATTGGTTGGTGCCTGGCAACGTGAAAAACAACAGAATAAATTAGTTGAATGAAAAGCGTTCGTTGATAAAATAAATTTTTGTTCTAGAGTTTTGCTGCTTTCTGTGCTTCCTTGATGCAGGGAGAGGCCACAAACCGCCATATGTTGCTTCGAATGATTCGGCAGATTAAAGTGTCTAGCGACCGGTTTAGATGCGTTTTTTTTCGTCTTTCTCAACGTCGCGAAGATGTTCTCGGAATCGGTCGCCTAGTCGTCTACCTGTTTCGCCGATATAGAACTTTTTGCAGAGAGTGCAAGTTATACAGTAGATGACATTGGCTGAGGCACAGGTAAAATGATCAGTGATCTTAATAGATCGCTTACAATTTCTCAACGTTGCAAATGAAAGGACATGTTTTGCATCGTGCGCGTGCGCATTTAAAAGTACCGGGTTCACCATTCTCGTCCCCAGAGGCCGCGATCCTTTTGGTCAGTTACGGGGATCGCGACCTCTGGCCCGGTCCAACGACATTTCGGTTTTGAATGGCTTTGTAAACACAACAGATTGAGATCAGAACCAATCAGATTTGCCAGACTTGACTCTGAGCATGCGCAGAGTGACGGGAAGTCCGTGAAATGCGGACTTCCGGAGTTGGACCGGGCCAGAGGTCGCGATCCCCGTAACTGACCAAAAGGATCGCGGCCTCTGGGGACGAGAATGCGGGTTCACTAGTTTGGAAAGCAGTTCTGACTAAAAAGTTACCTATGTTTTTGTCGCGTTTGAATGAAATTAATGGCGGTTGCGAAAAGATTCTACCAGTATCGGGATCATTTTGAAGTAATTTAAATTTTTTTAGAATGATGGATTTTACTGAGTGGTTGTGGGGATGAAATGTGAGAGTGAATGGAATTCTATTATTATTCTCCTTCTGAGACGTTGTAGTGCTGACTGCCGATCAATTTGTTGGGCCCGATGATGGCCTGCTTGAACAACAGAGGCAGGATAGTTACGTTTGTCGAAAACTCGCACATTTCCTCTGATTTTAAGAAAAAATCAGAGTCTTCACTACAAAGGCCACGTCTCACGTGGTCTGCGATAGCAGATGCATGACAGGTACTTGTGATCCCTTTAAAATATTCTGTTTTTCTGTCATGCAATCTACGTTTTGTTTTTCCAATGTAAAAATCCTGGCAGTCCCAACAACTAGCCTTATAAACAATTTTTGACATTTGGGAACGGTTGATCTTATCTTTGTAGGGAAAAAAGGACTTGATGCGATGAGCGCTCTGGAAAATCACCCGAAGATCAATGCAGCCATAAAATTTATTAATGCAGGTCTATGTCTAAACATACGAAACGTCAATTGACATCCATTTGTTTTTTTACGATAACAAACTGTCAAATTGTCCGCTCTCGCTCGTTGCCGCTTCGCATAAATTTTAAATTCATGTGTCTGTCCGCTTATTGACGATAAAAATTAGCCAATGAGCGCGCGAGAATTTGGCCTGTTGTAGTAAAATTTATGTTCGAGTGGCAAGAACAATATCTCACGAGTGAGGAAATCAAAATCCACAGAACAATATGATTGCAAGCTTTTCATTCGCCTCGACGGCACATGTACCGTATTTACTCGAATAAGCGCCGCGGCGCTTATTTAGTTTTTCGCGCCACAA
>JAHPZR010024515.1:12500-20000 GCA_019787425.1 Platygyra sinensis | reverse complement strand
CTTTCCAATTGCTTAAATTAGAAAATTTACTGCGATGATCACTCTTCACTTTCAAAATTTTGATATCTCGCTGAGCCTCTTCCCGCAAACACCTGAAACGGCGAAACTTCTGGCCGCTTTAACATTTTCTTTTCTTCTCCATAGACTTCAATTATGATTTTTCCCTCTCTCTTTGTGGTAGGTCTTCTGTTAGTTGTGCCTGCCTGTACAATGCTCCCGGGCTACAGAACTTCTAACTTAAAGGAAACGCTTACTTGATGATGAAAGGGAAACTGTGGTCCAGGATTTCTTTGTGTAAACATGAGTTCATTTAGCCTTTTTGCCTGTTGACTTGAAGCCTATTTATATGAGAAGAAATCTGTCTATATTCTCTTTTTTACACGCTGAACACGTGAACACTTGCTGCCAAGATGTCGCGACATTGTCTGCTTTTCCTCGGTTACCGTCGGTTCCTGAGCTAAACCATGCCTGGTGAAGCATTAAACTGTCGTCAAACCAAGTTTGGCTTACTTTTGATTTTGCCGCCATTTACCGAGGTTTGTTACTGTGTTTACATGCCTGTTAAATTCACTTCAGGATAGAAAAGACAAAACCAAAGTAAACATCTTTTGTGAAAACACGGGCCAGTCAGTCAGTCAGTGAGCTCGTCACTCAGTCAGTCAGTCAGTCAGTCCGTCAGTCAGTCTGTCCGTCAGTCCATCCGTCCGTCTGTCTGCCTGTCTGTCCATCTGTTTGTCTGTCCGTTGAATTACCTGTATTTGTAGCCATCAGATACTGCACCAGCAAGCTGCATGCGTCGTCTAACAACATCTAAAGGATATCTAGAAATAAATTTTAAAAGTGGAATTTGGAATTTCGTGCTTGACGACATACTGAGATGATGAAACCTAAAACAACTTCGACAAGTGCATGTTCT
Organism: Platygyra sinensis; assembly: GCA_019787425.1. Lineage (NCBI taxonomy): Eukaryota > Metazoa > Cnidaria > Anthozoa > Scleractinia > Merulinidae > Platygyra > Platygyra sinensis. The sequence continues at coordinate 19,084 of JAHPZR010024515.1, read as the reverse complement.
GCATTTTAAAAAGATCTCAACGACCCGATTACTTTTTATCATCATACAAAATCATGTGCAGTTCTTTTATTTTATAATGCAAAATATTTTCAACTTTGGTGTAAGCCTACAAAACTTGATTAGCAACATTACGCATGCTCTCCTGCAGTGCTCCAAAAACCACTACAAGAAACGTTCTCGTATCACTGATTTAGTGTAATATTCCTGATTCATCTCTATGACAAAGTACTTACGCGACTGTTTGTGATGATGCCCCAGCAAAAGCACCACACAGCAGTCCACCCAAAGGTGTGAGAACTGCTTGGTCTTCTTTGTTGACCTTTGTTAACACACCATTCATTGCAAGGATGAAGTCTTTTAAACTTTCATAAGCAAAGAAGCCAAAACCTGGGAAAAAAAGGATTTTCATTACAGACAACTCTCGCCTTGCGGACAGCCCGCTATTATCTGAGGAAAATACAAACTAAGAAACTTGTGGAAACAACTCCCGCTATTGCCGGCGGACTCCAGCTGTGGCGGAGTTGCGGACACTTCATGTTGTTCCATAAACTAACGTATTTATAGTCTTCTCTGGTTACAATCCACAATATGATGTATCGACATTACAATTCTACAGTCTTGAAATAGTTACTAGTTTGTACAGTATTTAGATCAGGGCCGAGTTGTTCAAAGCCTGATTAAGCTAACTCAGGGTTAGCGAGAATTTTGATTTCAGTTTTGTAACTTTTTGGTGAGGCGCTTTGTTTATATTGTTTGCCCTCCAGTCTTAAGCTGTAGTTATCTTAAACTACACCAAACGTTAGAGGTAAAAACCATTTTCAAACAAGGAAAAATAATGTTTCAGTTAGCGTTTAATCCTGGGTTAACGTTAACCGACTTTCGAACAACCCGGCCCTGAGTTATAAATTTTAGTGTAGATGTTAAGTACACTATAAATTAACAAAACTGGAAACCTTAAAACAGTACAGCAGTATACGTTGTATGTGACACTTCAGAGTTAGCCCGCTTTCCATCCTACAGTCTGCCTATTTCTTCCCCCGCGAAACAATGTGAGCAGTTTACAGGGGGTTTGGTCACAGCCCCTAGAGTCCAATACTCGAGACTATCCCCGAGACCCTTTATAGTTTTTTTTTTAAATAGACAGTTTTCTAGCTTGTTTACTGTCCCATAAAAATCGCCAAGGAACCATTTTTCTGACATTTATAAAAAGAACAAGACAATCTAAGATCGTAAGTCGGGCTACAGGAAGATATGCTGCTACTAGTTTTGACCAGTTACTTGTTTGTCTAAGGTCCTCGTTTGTGCGCGTGGCGTAATTTTTTTTGTCCCCTAAGGCTATTTCCCGTTTCCACCGTTTAGCGTCTTTCGGCCAACCCAGGTTTTCGCGTTTTCCAAAAAAAAGTTATGAAGAAGGTTATTACACATAATTTCAAAACATTGTCAGTTTACTCTGCAATACAGTCAATGTTTTGTCATCTTTTTTTTCACTGTTCACGTTTGAGTTTAACCACGTCTTGTCATTTCCAGGCTACACATGTTATTTTGCTGAGGTAAATAAAATAGACAGGCCAAACACGACTCCTACGGTTCGTGCCATTTGTACGCTAGGTTTGCCGTTTATACTTCGGTCGTTCGACCGTTTTGTCGCTTCTCTCTTGTTTATGAAGGGCGTTTCGTATTGTGTTATTAGGAGAGAGCCAGAGCCGTTAGATCGTGATAAGGCAAATTTTAAGAGGTCATAGGTCTACATGATTTCCGCTTTTATCTGCGTGTTGCTTCGATGAGTTTGACACCTCTATAATTTGCCATGCGCTAATTGCAAGATTTGTTTTTAAGTTTCCAAGTATTTGCTTTTAAGAGACAAAATATAACATTTACTGTGAACGTGTTGCTTACTCGCATTCTATATCGTGACGCCGGACCCGGCTATGATAAGAACTGTTTGCAAGAACAGTAGGTAGATTCTTATCACGGATATCATATTTGTCCTCCTACGTTTTACTTCGGAGACTCCGTAGCTTTACTTCGAGAAAGCTATAGGCTTGTCCAGAGAAATTCTAATGTTTCTTGCAGCTATCAAATCGAGCTTATGTTATTGGAGCTCGATTTATAGGTTTATTTCTCCTTTCATCATTCGTTCTAGTACCACAGGATTTAAATTAAACTCATTAGGTGCAAGTCTGTTGACTGTGTTGCATGTTGTATATGCCTGTAGACCAATTTCTTTATTTTTTTGTTTTTATGTGAAAGCTTTCCTAGCTTTTTTACAGGTATTCTGCTAGGCTCACGATCGAATCGTCTTCGCACATGGTACTCAGGACTGTTAATATTACAGTGATAAACAAACATCATGTAACGAGACCTGAATTTTATTACCCTTGCGACATCAATTTGTTGTACACACAACGCTGATTCGTCACACTTTTGTTGTATACATAGGGTATCCATACATAGCGCTGCCTTGTCCAATACAACATGATCACATTCATTTGCCACCACGTTATTTGATACGAAACAAACATGCCTGCACAACATGCGAATATAATATACGCAAAAAAGCGACAAAACTAATGAAACAAAGAGAAAAATAGCAGCGGATAATGGACTCAGTTTGAGCAAAAATATAGCGAATGTAAGCTTAGTAATCAAGATAGACGTTACATAACTAGACCTAAGCTTATGACAATTAAGCTTACGTATATCCTCACTCTGATGAAAGCCACTTTCGCAGTCCAACATGGCATCTTTGTTGTCGTTTCCTAGAGTTTGAATACGGCGCACCTTGCCTTTATCAGTAAATGTTCTTCTGTCGTCTGTAGCAACATTCTGTCCACATTTTCTGTTCACTGAGAACTCATTTGATTTCTGGCATGATTCTGGTAAGACCTTCACTAAATCTGCTAAATCATTTGATTTTTTTTGCTATTTTGAGTTCGCGGAACGACCCGTTTCGAAATATACGCTCATTACACACGCCATCTTCTTGAGTGGATCTACCGCGAGCGGTGTGTGGGTCTGTATGTTTGAGCGTAGAAAAGATTACACCATTTGTTCAGATATTCGACGTGTCCGCAATCGACTTCGACATCGTGGAAAGAAGGTTGAGCCTTTATGACGGGTCTGCGGTATTCCCCATTGCACGTGACTGAGTTTTGTGGAGAAATGCAGGGTAAATTTAAAGTCGGCCTCGCCCGACTAATGAGAAAGAATTGGGCATGGTATGCCATACCTGAATAAAGCAATAAACAGGAAAACAAAATTGTTTTCAAGGAAATCAGAAACTACAAGTTGGAAAACGTAAATTCTACATAACAAGTCGTATCCTTCTCAAATTGGGCTCCTTCGATTCATAACAGTTACTAAACATGTGCGATGGGGAATACCGCAGACCCGTCATAAAGGCTCAACCTTCTTTCCACGATGTCGAAGTCGATTGCGGACACGTCGAATATCTGAACAAATGGTGTAATCTTTTTTACGCTCAAACATACAGACCCACACACCGCTCGCGGTAGATCCACTCACGAAGATGGCGTGTGTAATGACCGTATATTTCGAAACGGGTCGTTCCGCGAACTCAAAATTGCAAAAAAAATCAAATGATTTAGCAGATTTAGTGAAGGTCTTACCAGAATCATGCCAGAAATCAAATGAGTTCTCAGTGAACAGAAAATGTGGACAGAATGTTGCTACAGACGACAGAAGAACATTTACTGATAAAGGCAAGGTGCGCCGTATTCAAACTCTAGGAAACGACAACAAAGATGCCATGTTGGACTGCGAAAGTGGCTTTCATCAGAGTGAGGATATACGTAAGCTTAGGTTTAGTTATGTAACGTCTATCTTGATTACTAAGCTTACATTCGCTATATTTTTGCTCAAACTGAGTACATTATCCGCTGCTATTTTTCTCTTTGTTTCATTAGTTTTGTCGCTTTTTTGCGTATATTATATTCGCATGTTGTGCAGGCATGTTTGTTTCGTATCAAAGAACGTGGTGGCAAATGAATGTGATCATGTTGTATTGGACAAGGCAGCGCTATGTATGGATACCCTATGTATACAACAAAAGTGTGATGAATCAGCGTTTTGTGTACAACAAATTGATGTCGCAAAGGTAATAAAATTCAGGTCTCGTTACATGATGTTTGTTTATCACTGTAATATTAACAGTCCTGAGTACCATGTGCGAAGACGATTCGATCGTGAGCCCAGCAGAATACCTTTAAAAATGCTAGGAAAGCTTTCACATAAAAACAAAAAAATAAAGAAATTGGTCTACAGGCATATACAACACGCAACACAGTCAACAGACTTGCACCTAATGAGTTTAATTTAAATCCTGTGGTACTAGAACGAATGATGAAAGGAGAAATAAACCTATAAATCGAGCTCCAATAACATAAGCTCGATTTGATAGCTGCAAAAAACATTAGAATTTCTCTGGACAAGCCTATAGCTTTCTCGAAGTAAAGCTACGGAGTCTCCGAAGTAAAACGTAGGAGGACAAATATGATATCCGTGATAAGAATCTACCTACTGTTCTTGCAAACAGTTCTTATCATAGCCGGGTCCGGCGTCACGATATAGAATGCGAGTAAGCAACACGTTCACAGTAAATGTTATATTTTGTCTCTTAAAAGCAAATACTTGGAAACTTAAAAACAAATCTTGCAATTTAGCGCATGGCAAATTATAGAGGTGTCAAACTCATCGAAGCAACACGCAGATAAAAGCGGAAATCATGTAGACCTATGACCTCTTAAAATTTGCCTTATCACGATCTAACGGCTCTGGCTCTCTCCTAATAACACAATACGAAACGCCCTTCATAAACAAGAGAGAAGCGACAAAACGGTCGAACGACCGAAGTATAAACGGCAAACCTAGCGTACAAATGGCACGAACCGTAGGAGTCGTGTTTGGCCTGTCTATTTTATTTACCTCAGCAAAATAACATGTGTAGCCTGGAAATGACAAGACGTGGTTAAACTCAAACGTGAACAGTGAAAAAAAAGATGACAAAACATTGACTGTATTGCAGAGTAAACTGACAATGTTTTGAAATTATGTGTAATAACCTTCTTCATAACTTTTTTTTGGAAAACGCGAAAACCTGGGTTGGCCGAAAGACGCTAAACGGTGGAAACGGGAAATAGCCTTAGGGGACAAAAAAAATTACGCCACGCGCACAAACGAGGACCTTAGACAAACAAGTAACTGGTCAAAACTAGTAGCAGCATATCTTCCTGTAGCCCGACTTACGATCTTAGATTGTCTTGTTCTTTTTATAAATGTCAGAAAAATGGTTCCTTGGCGATTTTTATGGGACAGTAAACAAGCTAGAAAACTGTCTATTTAAAAAAAAAACTATAAAGGGTCTCGGGGATAGTCTCGAGTATTGGACTCTAGGGGCTGTGACCAAACCCCCTGTAAACTGCTCACATTGTTTCGCGGGGGAAGAAATAGGCAGACTGTAGGATGGAAAGCGGGCTAACTCTGAAGTGTCACATACAACGTATACTGCTGTACTGTTTTAAGGTTTCCAGTTTTGTTAATTTATAGTGTACTTAACATCTACACTAAAATTTATAACTCAGGGCCGGGTTGTTCGAAAGTCGGTTAACGTTAACCCAGGATTAAACGCTAACTGAAACATTATTTTTCCTTGTTTGAAAATGGTTTTTACCTCTAACGTTTGGTGTAGTTTAAGATAACTACAGCTTAAGACTGGAGGGCAAACAATATAAACAAAGCGCCTCACCAAAAAGTTACAAAACTGAAATCAAAATTCTCGCTAACCCTGAGTTAGCTTAATCAGGCTTTGAACAACTCGGCCCTGATCTAAATACTGTACAAACTAGTAACTATTTCAAGACTGTAGAATTGTAATGTCGATACATCATATTGTGGATTGTAACCAGAGAAGACTATAAATACGTTAGTTTATGGAACAACATGAAGTGTCCGCAACTCCGCCACAGCTGGAGTCCGCCGGCAATAGCGGGAGTTGTTTCCACAAGTTTCTTAGTTTGTATTTTCCTCAGATAATAGCGGGCTGTCCGCAAGGCGAGAGTTGTCTGTAATGAAAATCCTTTTTTTCCCAGGTTTTGGCTTCTTTGCTTATGAAAGTTTAAAAGACTTCATCCTTGCAATGAATGGTGTGTTAACAAAGGTCAACAAAGAAGACCAAGCAGTTCTCACACCTTTGGGTGGACTGCTGTGTGGTGCTTTTGCTGGGGCATCATCACAAACAGTCGCGTAAGTACTTTGTCATAGAGATGAATCAGGAATATTACACTAAATCAGTGATACGAGAACGTTTCTTGTAGTGGTTTTTGGAGCACTGCAGGAGAGCATGCGTAATGTTGCTAATCAAGTTTTGTAGGCTTACACCAAAGTTGAAAATATTTTGCATTATAAAATAAAAGAACTGCACATGATTTTGTATGATGATAAAAAGTAATCGGGTCGTTGAGATCTTTTTAAAATGCAGAACATGCACTTGTCGAAGTTGTTTTAGGTTTCATCATCTCAGTATGTCGTCAAGCACGAAATTCCAAATTCCACTTTTAAAATTTATT
>JAHPZR010024515.1:0-2500 GCA_019787425.1 Platygyra sinensis | reverse complement strand
CGACGTGATTCACAGTAGGCCTTCACATATGAACAGTAACTTATTGGTCAGTTTTTCCCAATTTTTTGGAACATTTTGCCCTAGAAATGGAGCTTAAGTTAGCTTGCAACAAAGGAGGGTGACTATCACGTTGTCATCACAGGAAAACTGAATGTCACCCAGGTAAGGCATTATCAGAAGAAGTCTGCGAATTTATGTCAACAACTTTTAGACAACGTCTTAGTACCCTTGTTTCTGAAAGTCCTTATTTCCCCTTGTTATTTTTAATTAATCGTGTCTTAAAATGCTCCTTCTTGTATAAAAACATGAGCTAATAGCATACCTTATGTAATGTCAGCATTCAAGCTTGAGCTTATTAATGTGCACGAGATCGTTCAGATGCACAATTTTGTGAAATTTCGATGGTCGGTTTTTTGTTTGTTTATTCGCTGTTCATTGTTTGCCTCTATCGATGCAGTTGCACTTACAGTGTATTAAAAGATTGGTAGTTACTTCATCCATGCTGTTCTGTCTAGGTCTCAAGCTCAAGTTTAATTCCTTTGGCAGAAATATTGCAACATTTGGTTTAACTTCAAGTTCTACAACAACCTAGATGCTGTGGACAATGTTTAGATGATATCTGACATACGGTAAGGTTTGCTGGATAGTGGTTACTTCTGTGGGAATATGCTTACGTATGCTTACTTATTAATGCTTACTGCATTGCATATGTTAGAGTGTTATCTTTAAGTTGCTATGTCAATGCATTCAAGTGCTGCATGTGAGTTACAATGCAGGACACAACATTGCGAGCAATTTCAAAATTGGTTGAGCATTCAGGGAGGGCTGCTTTGAACTTACAAGTGCAATTAGCCCCTGAATTGTGCAACATGAGGTCCAGTGATTTATAATCAAGAAATAGAAAAGGTACCGTGTTTCTATCGAGTTGTAGTATAAATCTACTAGCGTTCTATAACGAATGATGTCCTCTGATTGGCTACGCTACTCACATTCTATTCTGTGATAGTGAGTAGCATAGCAGTGTGCCCTTCTTGGCGTTCTCGAGGTGTCTCTAAAGAGGATTTAGATAAAATTTTGAATGACTAATAGATTTATACTAAAACAATTAGATTACTCGCTCTCGATTTCTATGCATGATAGTTGACTTGGGCTGTGCCCTTGTCTACTATCATGCGATAGAAATCTCGAGCTCATAATCTAATTGTTAAATAGAAACGTGAGTGGAAGTTTGAGAGAATGAGAAATGCTGTGGGATCAAGAGCCGACAGGTGGGTATTTCCACAGCTTTTTAGAGTTCTCCTAAACCTCCATGAGTTAGGTAATTACTGCACAATCACGGGTGTATCCAACTCACTCTCACTATCAAATTATAACTTTTGGTAATTGGATATCTGCAATTTTATTTTATGATTCACATGTCAATTGCAGGGGCTCTAATGGCTCCTCATTTTTCCCTTCAGTTTTCAAGGCTTATGGAAAGCTATACTGCCTTTTTTGCACAAATGAAATTCTCAATTTCGAAATTTGTTATAGATATGATCATTAGTAACTGGATCTCGTGTTGTACAATTCAGGGAGTAATCATTCTCAGAATTTTGGCAAATTTCAAATTGGCCTTGTGCTTTGCATGCATATGATTTTGAATTTATTAAAGTGATTACTCCCTGAATTGTACTCCACTCAGTCAAAATACTATTACTAATAATACTGTTATTATTATTATTATTATTATTGTTGTTGTTGTTGTTGTTGTTATTAGTATTTTTATTATTATTAACTGCCTCATGTCAAGAAATGGAAGGGCATGGCTGAAGAGAGGTTGGGCTGGAAATCAGCAGAAAACAAAGGGGTCGAATGCCTCGATAAAGATCTTATCTCGGCACTCGTTGCACGATGCCAAGGAAGGAAGCAAGACAAAATGCCCAACAGAACGTCACCTCTCTTACCTGCGGGTTTTGCAGAGGGAACTGTGCCTTAAACATAGGCAGAATAAGTCATGAAAGAAACTGTAGTAAGCATACATATTTCAACATAAACTGAGCTTATACATGTAGTTGCTTTGACTGTCTGTCAAGACGAAAAGAGCTATAGCATTGACCTCCTTCATTTTAGGGAGAAAATCAGTGTCTAGTAAAAAACTTTCATCATCATCATCATTTTGGCCTGTCTCTCCTCTGCAAGAATAGGGCCATTGAATAGTCTCCTTCAATCTGCTTTATCTCTCGCAGTGGCAACAGCTTTATTCCAAGTGGCAAAACCTATCTTCTGCCTTTCACCCTCTACAGTTTTCCTCGATGTCTCCCTTGGCCAGCTGCTACTCCTCTTACCCTCAGGTGCCCAGGTTAGGGCAATGTGTGGGTTCTGTTGGTGGTCCATATGCAATACATGCTCTATCCAGCACCACATCCATCTGCTAATCTTCTTACTGATGATACAAGTCCTAGCTCTTTGCCTCACTTCTTTGTTGATTGCCCTCATCAGTCAATATATCTTCAACACC
>JAHPZR010024514.1:0-27709 GCA_019787425.1 Platygyra sinensis | reverse complement strand
GTGACACAGTGCACGTGTTCAGCTGTATGCTCGCTTAGTAGTTTCGCATGGTATACGCATGTTGTATGTTGTCTGTTCAAGACTACATTGTATGTTGAAAGTTCATGTCAGTTCTATCTCAAAGGTTTGATGCAACCTCACAATTTCTTACCTACAATGTTAGTTAGGCATTTTTGATGTGATAGGTGTATGGAGTAGTAAGGGACTTATGATTAGTCCGGGATGTGGCTACATAAAATTCTCAGAGCGAGAGAAATGTTTGGCTTATTTGCGATATGGTTATGAATCATTTTTTACTGCCCTCTTAGATTGAAGGTAGGGCTACGTAGCTTGTCACAGATAAATCGTCCTTCGTCTGCTTGGTTTTCTTGTGAAAGTGTTAGATGAAACTGTTTACATGGCTCTCTGTGAGTATTCTGGGCATCATGGAGCGTAAGCAAAACATCTCTAGCAATTCTACTTAACTCGATCTTTTGTGAGGTCACCAAGATTATTTGAATAGCTTTTGCTTCCGCCGGGCACGTGTCGAGCTCTAGCAAAAAAAGCCAAATTATAGAACGTTTGCGCTGTAACAAATGTTATTGCGAGGAATGGTTATTATTCTCGGCCTCGTACACTTGAGCGGGGCTTTAAGTCTTACCAGCCTTTATTAGTGTTTTATTATGATCGCACCATAGGTGTTTTGTTTGGAGTTATCAGCTCTGTACTTTGCCGATTAATACTAATCTCTTCCGGCACTTTGGAAAACAATCACGGCATTTACGTAATGGCAAATTAGCGCTAAGACGTAATAAAAGGCGCGGATTTGTTTATATTCGTGTAATTTCACAAGGCTCTGTTTAATTTTGGGAGTTAGCCGTCTATAAAAATAAAGATTAGACGATGAAAGACGCTAGATAGAGACTACTCGCAAGAGTAAATTAGACAAAATGTCATGTTTAAATTCATTCTGAGAATCAAGGCAGTTTTTGCTGATTCGCGGAAAGCGAGCTGTATGTTAGCCGGCGTAGAAATAGCTTTGAAGTGCTTTGTGAATTTTAGTTTTCTATCACTGTAACATTATGCTTTATTTTTGGGTGCTTATTTCGCTGTTCCGATCGAGTTCTGCGCTTCCAAGAGAAAGATTTGGAAATTGCTTTTTGTTTTTGAGGGCTCTTTTGACGTCACACCCGTTGATTAAAATCGTGGTCCGACTTTGATATTACGTAGAAATATTTGTCCAATCACGTATAATGTCTTTGGTTAAACAAGGACATATCATAATCAACCAATTAGCTTTCAGTTACTGTAACAGTGTTTGGAAAAACATAATAAAGTAGATAGCTACTGTCTTCCAGTTCGTAACGTTAAACTCTTTCATATATCGATACAAAGTGGCGATTTTTCATGCACCAGCGATCGTTTAGATATAGTCACAAGCAGATGCGAGTTGGGCGTAGCCTTGGGGGGGCGACCTAAAGAGATAAACAAAGACGAACTTGCGGACGAAGAAACACTGTAAGTCATTGGCTGCCATTCAGTTGATGAGGATACCTTTTTGGATGCCAAGGCCATCGCAGCCGTCACATACGGAATCATGGATCGGCTAGCGTGAATTCCCCAGCGATGACGCTAGTCTTTTCACGCATGGTGCTTAAATAAGTAGGACTAAAGATGGCGACGACCTTTCCGAGATGTGCCAGTTTTAAAAGCGCTCCCAGTCGTGGACTCTCAGAACTATTTAGTAAACACTGTAAGGCGGTCGAAAGCAACCCAGCATTTGCTATCAACGTGTTAAGGACGGAAACTTGAAATCATTCGGATGTTGGTCTACCTTGGAGCACGATGTTGAATATGAAGGATGAGAAGGGATCACCTGCTTCATCATCAGGCGTGGCGAGCTGGTAACATTGTGGGTGACAGAAGTTTCTTTCTGAAGAAGCTTCCTGGTCGATGGGGGTAGGGCGGGGGGTCGCGGATGAATCCAGGATACATATGCAATGCAAAATGGTGAATTCCCCCGTCGATTTAGCTGACGATTTTAACTTAATCGGAGAATGCTGGTGAACTTATTCGGACCCGAGGAAGACGACAAAGAGTGAGCTGGCTCCTAGCAAGTAAATTATCGCCTTTGAAAATAGGCGAATGATTTCTTCAAATTTTTGGTTATACGGTTAGAAACTTTGCTTAGACCTTTCGTTTGTGGGAGGGGCCTGTTGAAACGATATGGCCGGTTTATCTGTTCTCGAAGACTTTGAATTACATGTGCTGCGCAGCACGCTTTCAGTCAAGGCAAGCTTAAGGTTAAGAGCAAAATAACACCATAGACGAGATGTGTTGTTGCTTTAATTCAAGCTGAAAAGCGCGAAGACCCTCGACTTACTTCCTTTTCTTTGAAGCTAACATGTTAATTTTGTCCTTTGAAAACTGTTAAGTTAGCAGAAAGGAGTAGACGGTTTAAGAATCGCGGATGACGCGCAGATCTGGATGTAGCATTTTCGCTTACATGACAGTTGTATGCAAAATATTTGCGAAAGATTCGTCTTAAGCAAATACATGTAATAAATAAGGTCTGGGCTATTGTAGTGTATGGGGAGGCGAAATATACGACTAAAAGCTAATGGTTGAAGATAATTTATTGTTTTCTCATGAGCGAAGATTTTCAGTCGAACGCTTTACAAATCTTATCGTTAAATGGGCCGCCATATCTCTTTAGGTATTGTAAGTGATCCCAGTTTTGAAACGTACTCACTGCCAGTCGCAGATGTGAGGTCAACTTGTAAATAGCGACCCAAGAGTCAAATCAAATGTGTAAAATATTGAAGTGGAATTGTAGAGTCACGCTACAGTAAGGGGGGGGGGGGGGGGGGTGGGGACAAAGAAAGATGGACGGCCGCATTCAACTGCCTAAGTGAATTGTAGCATTACATTATGAATAAGAGGCCTCTAAAACTTTTTTTGGGGAATGTTTTTGCTTGCCCTTTTCGACTGTTAAGCTAGTTTTTAACTTAATTCAAGAGGTTACTTCGTTTATTCTGTTAAAAGTTCTTTCGTTTTCAATTTTGGTTATGTTCGAATAACTACTTTGTAGCACCTTTTACTTCCTTTCTGTTTTATCCACTTCGCATCTTAGTAAAAAGAGTACTATTATGGGCAATTAGAGAAACTGTCTCAGTGTTCCGAACGACTTTTCTTATTCGTTAAGCGTGCTTTCTTGCAAAAACAAAGCAATCATAGCGTACGCTAGGTTAAGAAAGATAAAACCAGACGTGGCATTCTCAGTTGCTAGACAAATTTCGCTAGAGTGTGTTTTCCGGCCTTTCGATGAACTCGAAAAAAAAGGGGAAAGCTCTGTTGTAGGCTCGCGAAAATAGACGCAAGTGCCATAGACCAAAATACATCCTCTTGTAAAGCATAGCTTAGCCGAGACAGCCTATGGTTGGATATGCAAACCAGCAGCTTATTGCACTAATTCTGTGGAGCTAATAACTCTGCAGCTCGAGTAGCAACTTTCTGCTCAGTTTGAGGAATGTAAGCGAAATGACTGTAGGAGTTGATTGTGAATTAGGGAACTTAATAGCTTGATTCCTTTTAACGAAGAGATACCTCGAAACTTAGACAGCCCACTCCTATTTCACCCTAAATAGGTATTTGTAATCCGCTGGATGCGACTTGGTGCTATTAAACTGGGAACTGGTGAAGGCGTATTCGAGCTGAAGAAGTTGGTGACCTTAAACCCTTGTTGTATAGCAGTAGAATGACTAAGTGTGTTTGTGTTTAGAACGCCTCTGATATGAAACTGAGATGATCGCATTTCCTGTCGCAAGTTCACGAGGATATTTATACATTCTTTTAAAATTCACTTCAGTTAAATAAGACTCGCACGCACTAATGTAGTCTCAAAGTACGGTTTAAAACGCTGCAGTGTAAGGGCTTTTATTTCTAAGTCAGGCTAATTAGAATTTGGTGACGAACTCAAGAGACAGTGTAATAATCACATCACATTAATCCGGCTTGTGTGCTTGAATTATCATCAGCCTTATGCAGAACTCGGCGTGGCAGTACATGACTTTTAAGATAGTGACGTAAAGGAAGCCATTTGAGGCGCCAGTGGGCCATTAACTATTGTTTGGCTAATGTTGTTGGACTTTGTGCTCTTTTAGGTGTTCTTTTCGTTCTCGTCGGCGATTCATGGAGAAGCCAGGAGCGCAAAAGATATCTAATACGGGGACACGATGCAAAGACTTGCTCGATATAAAAATCTAGAAAAGATGGGATCAAGTCCTCACGAACGACGTGGAAATACGTGGGAGAAAGCTGAAGCGAAGTCAAGAAAACTTGAGTGTGGTCAATCATGACAGCTACTGTAAAACCTGTCAAAGACACAACGACAGCTTGCAGGCGTGTATACGAGCGCGATTCTCCCGACATATTTTAGTTCCCCGTTTTGTCGTTTTCTCGTCGCGTAGTTGTTTAAGAAATTAGGGTGAATTTTCTACTGAACTGCAGTTCGCCCGACCAACGAAGAGAACGTAATGCTTCGTTCGAGATCCGGGAAGGGAGGTATTAAAAGAGAACAGTGACGGCCTGAATTTACTTTAAAGGGACTTACAGTCAGCTTTGTGACGGGCACTGACCTGGACTACTAGTGTTTTCTCAACATCTTGAAAGTAAATTAGTCTTACCTGCAACCTGAAATCAAAGTTCATCTAGAACATCTGCTTCATTTTCTGGGCAGTGCTTGGTTGGGCTTGATTTTTTAATCGTTTAACTTAAAAACCTGTTATTTGAGGAGGCGTCCTGTTTGCTCAGCCTATTAAAATTATTTTTTACCATATCAAGGTTAAAAACAGTAATTTAATCGGCGTCTCTGGTTATATGCGAATTAGTTATAGATGGTAATGTAATGCGGCTGTGCACCAGCGTGACTGTGTCCCTTTAAGGTGGGTTCGTATCTAGTTTTGTCCGCGCATAACCAAGCTGGAGCGTTGAGGATTTACACACAATTGGTCGTTTTAACGCAATATTGGAAAAGGATTGAGAGTTTCGGGTTGATATGTGATTTTTCAAGTAATCGTAGCATTTCCTTTCAGTCCTATCAATTTCATTCCAACAAAAAGGGATGGTTTGACCTGTTTGTCGGGATTTATTCGAATCCAAACATACGGATATGTTTTCATTCTCTGCATATTTTGCTGGCCATATAGGTGTAGCCGGGTACAATTGTAATTATCACTAATTTATGGATCCACCGGAAATAAATTTAGTTAATCGAGGTTTAGCGAATCAAGTCTCAACCACTCTGTTTGAGCTTTGGTACTCCTGTGGCAGTGATTTTCACAATGTATGGGGGGTCAGTATCTTGCGTGAACCGCAAACCCCTATGAGCTTTTCATTCTTTAATTAACCGCTAATCACATTGAACTCTGTCAGGCCTTCTAAGGCATCAGCATTTGTTCATGTGTCTATGACGTGGGCAGTCTGTTTCTTCTAGCGAGGCAATACGACAAGATCTGCACATTTTTAAAGCTTATTTTATACACATCCTAGATGTTAAATTCGATCGAGCGCAAACACAACAAAAAAAGACCCCTATGCATCGGCTTGGGGCCGGTCTATGACGCTTGCTTGTCTTTTTTGGTTTTCTTCGCATGGGGAAAGCTTACTTGGCGATTCCAACTTTAACTCCTGAATGCCAGCCTTACCCTATGCAGACTTAGTATGTTTATGCCTAAATCTTCTCCCACATAATATAATAGTCTGGTTTCGACTAAAGGTCTCTATAAACCGGATCCCATTAGGAACGGGCAAACTGTTGTTATTGGAGTGAGCAAACTTCTATAGTTGTGGTTCGCCTAGTTTCTAGCCATGTTAGGCAATATATAGAGTCTCGTACCCCCATTTCCCTAACTCCTGGGCGCCGATTTATGACCGTTTCAATCGGTTCCTTCCTCACTCGTGGGCAAATTTCTACAAGTGAGAGCCGGCAGAGATTTACTCTTTGCTAAGGGAGGGCGTTGAGTGTCAAGTGAATTTGCAGGCCGACAGTTTTCGCATAGGTGCGGCTATCGAGCACCGACAGCTTCAGCGCCAATTTGGGCCCCTTGGCTCATTTAAGGTTTGTATGGGCGATGGTCTCTCGCGGACTGTTTCGAAAGGTACATCAAAACGCGGCCACTCCTTCGGTTCTAGCATGCAGGGTCCCAGACCCTCTATCGACCACTTATAAGCACTATATTCAAGGTTTTTCCTATGTCCGATCGCGTGGCTCGTCAATGGGGGAATGCTTTGCCTTTTGTGGGGATAAAGTGGCTCCTATCGTCCACACTTTTGCCCCCATAGACTCGGCATTTTGTACTCCTGGGATATACATCTAGTTTTCAGGGGGCCCTAGGGAGGCCCGCAATAATTATTGGTCACAGCCGACCCAGAGTGGAGGCCCAACTCCCTCCACTCCATATCGGCCTGTGCACCTCTTATCTAGGTTAGTGGAGGCCCAACTCCCTCCAATCGGAGAGGAGGACAAATTACTTCCTCCTCTCTACCCAGGAATGGTCACCATCGGCCCTGGGAGGAAGCTTGTCTCCTCCATACCTTTGTGTGCACCACCCTGGGGGTAGGTTTTTTCTCAAAAATCCAGGAGTACATGGGGCTATTGACTTTAAAAGTTTCTCTGGAGTACTTTGTCTCCCACTTCCCCATTTTCAGCCACACAAAGTTGTTTGTTATTGTTCCTGTTTTATTTACTAAGGTTGGGGATGACCCCAAACACAGCCATACCAGGCTATTGTTATTGTGCCCGTTTATTGAAATAATTCCGATCATACCTCAACATGAGGAAGTTGATTAATTAGAAATTGGCATCATCTTTGTTATAGCAGATCTAGTTGGTACAAAATTCATGCTTTACCGATTTCCAATTTTTTGGTATATCGTTTCCATGGAAATATCGTTTACCTTGAAAGTAACATTCCACCAAACTTGTGTAATTTTTCTCATCAATCAGATCAAGGGAAGGTTGATAAAACGCCAATTAAAAATGCTAGTCATGGTCCAGAAAAAAACTGTATCGAACCACCTTAAAAGCAAGAGTTACAAGTGCCTCAGAATCAAACAAAAGTCCTCGTCTTTTTTAAGCCATTCTTTATTAGAACAAAATGTTACACAACTCTTTGTTAAAAGCCACTTAATTAAAACTAGTCTTCTCTTGTGTATAAGCATTAACAAAGTTATAAATTCACAAAATGGTCTCTAAATTTATGTTGTAATTAGCTCTAATTAAATGATAAAATTGATTTTCTTGACAAACTGCAGCAGCATTTTTGCAAAATGTCACCGATTTTCGAGCCAAACATCCTGACGCTTTTCAAAAAATCGATCCCTATCACAATCTGTTTTTATCCTCGCCATCATAGGCCATCCTCACTTCCTAATGAGTTCTAATCATTTGTCGAGTACTGGTCTACAAAATAAGACCATTATTGTTCAGCTTCCAATGATCGATATACGTTTTTGAGATTTCCAAAATAATGCTAAAAATGGTGACAGTGTCCTTTCAGTTGATAGTAGCGCCTTATGTCGGAAAAAGCCGTTGCAAACCAAAGTGGCTAATTTATTTATCAACATCTTACATCACTGCGCCTGTAAATGTTGCTATAGTTTATGCGCTATATAGTCAAACCTGCCTTCAAATTTGACACAACTAATTCTGAACCCCGTAAAAAAAATTCTGCTGGGAATCAATGAGACATTATTTAGATGCTAAAAATTTAAGTGATAAAGGATCATCTGTGGTAGGATTAATGGAGGTTGCTCCGTTAGATTTATTCACCGGTGAGTGGCTTTTGCAGCTGAACTATTTAGTTGCAAATATACTCACAGCACGTGATCGCTGAAAAAATATGCTGTTGGAAACAAGGACTGGGCAGGCTTCTCTTTTGCACATAGGGTGGTAGCGGTTCACCAACACCACCAACCGGGCAAATTACATACTTGTAGCAGGTTTTGCTGATTGCCCTACACTTCAAGTCAGGTTTTAAACCGCAACGCTCGTATCCTGCATTGAGATCCATGCCATTGGGACACAGTTTATTCATACCAAACTGTCTCCGCCTTCGATTTCTTCTTTCTATAAAACAACAAAAGAGAGCAAAATCATTTGACAGGAAGTTCTGTGTTGTCGATGGAGAAGAAAACCTTTGCTGACTTATTTCTTTACAGCGACTCATTAATTAGCATCAGTACGCCTGACTTGTGAAACTTAAGAAACTGTTGAAATTTCCAGCTCCTGGTATGTAATATCGACGAAGATGTTGGCTTTCAAAATCTGAAGAATTTCTGGGTGTGAAAAGCCCTAAAGGGCCCACATACCTTTTTCTCGTGCTGGAGTCACACTCAAGGTATTTTTATCAGTAGAGGCAGGGGCGGATTCTTTTCTTGGGGGTGGGGGTGTGGATTGGGTGTCTGGCTACCCCTTTTTGGAGAAGCAAAACGACAAAAAAGTACGTCCGCAATTGGTACTTGTAAGCTTATACTTAGTTTGATTGCATTCGGTAAGAGTGCTGTTTTTAAATGCCAACATCTGGGAGCTGAATATCTTAAGTGAGAAGGCAATCAATCACTGGAAAGATAAAGGTGTGGAAATAAGTGAATTAAGTGCCATGGACTTTTTGATTTCTCGTATTACCATAGACAAGTCGTTACAAAATCTTAAGTGAGAAATTTGTTGCAGAGTACTGTTTACTTAGTTACTTTATCCTCTGATAGTAATTCTTCATTTGACTCTTAGTCCCAATCTCTCTTCATTTAGCCCTATTTTATGCAGCATATTGTGCCTTGCCCCATGTGAGTTTGAACCTTCTGAGCTCAACCCTATTTACACATGTCAAGTGAACTTGCACATGTAGTGTCAAGATGGCTTGCCGCGGTAATGACTAAGCCTGTAACATCATGGTAACAACATATCAACAGTCAAGTCCAAAATGCACCTTGTGAATGGTGTTGAAGTTATTGAAGTTCTAATATGTTCTCCCTATGACTGTAAAACACATATCGACATGCTGTATACCCATAATCAATTTGCCTGCACAATGTGGTTTCTTTAGTTGAATGCTCAGCATTACGATGGCCGACCGGCTGAGGTAAAATATTACTGTGAGTGCCGTAAAAAGAAAACAGTTTTGACGATACACTTTGTATGCTTCTTATTATTGTCTGTGTTCAGGTCACCACTGCGCACTGCACAATGTAGTTTGCATAATATTTCTTCAGTAGACTAGTAGTAATCAATGATCAGAAAATGCATTTGAACAAAAGGGCCTTTCATGGGTTAAAATTTGTGGTTTGGTATAAAGGTGAAATAGAATATATTATTACAAACTCTGAAATTATTTCGAATCTCTTTACGGTGGCTAATTCACATTATCAACTCAGTTGATAAAACCAAATTATCCTGTAATACTCCCACCGACGCATCACCATAGTTTCTTTAGAAACTTGTCCCCTTTACTCGTCTGAAGTTATCAGTTTCAGTAGTTATGAAAATTTAAGAGTTAGCTCAATACCTTTAGGGGTTAAACGAATTTGAACCAGGCCCATAAAGGGAAATTGCTTTTAGTTTCCAATGCCTTTTAGGGATTAATTTATTTCAAATTTTCTATCACGACCGCTTTCAATTTCATACTTCAGAATCCTCCCTTTTGGGGGCTGGACAAAAGAAGGTTTGTTGAAATCTCTGTGAATTGTGGTAAGGGAGACAATATGGCTTTCAGGTTGATAAAAGGGAAACTCCAGATTGTATAACATGCCTTCACAAACGTTTTACGAGTGTTAGAAATGCTGAAAATGGTATTTTAGAGGTTAAAATCCGAATTTTTTAATTCGAATGGCCCCGATTCCTGTAGAAGCTCGTTCCCGCGGTGCTCGCCATCCACGCAGTGGCGTCGAAAGTTTAAGTATACAACCATTCTCCACTCTCTCCCCTTTCGGGAATCCCTGGATTCGCCCCTGATCGAACTCCAATTTCCTGAAACAAGCACTTCTGCCACGCCCTTTGAATATTCAGAGTCGATGTTTCCTTGCCCATCCTTTTTTAAAAGTACTGATCCGCATCAAATATAATATCTCTATCTCCTCACCTTCTGTTTCCATTCTTGTCGTGGTCAGCGACTCCGGAGTCATTTTCACGTTGTATATGGGATAATTTGTACAAAACTGCGCTAACTCATCACTGAGTGCAGAACGATCAGTCAGTTCACCGTCAATAATCCAAGTGGTATTAACCCGCCTGGTCTCTGTAATAACCATCTTATGGAATGAACGGGAAACAATAAGTAAGTATTTTTTGATATCTTGAATCCTTAGTTGTTGCTGACGCGCAACATTGGCACAGTGTCTCGAGCACTTTTTGGATCCTTCTCTCTTCCCTTTACTTTTAGTATTGGACTAGATTTTTTTTTTTTTTTGAATTATGTTGAATTTGTAGAAAAAAATTTGTGGAATTATGTGGAATTTAATTATTAGTTTCTTAACGTTTTTCCATTTTTTACACTTATTAAACGGCCAACCTCGAGGAAATGGATAGTGAATGCATTCGGGTCTCTTATTACTTTGATTACTGGCCGCCTTCTGAGGGGTGGCCGTTTAACAGATCAACTGTATTTATTTTTATGATCTGGAGTAAGTTACTTAAATATACCAAGTGTGAAGAGCATTCTCGAAACAAGAAAAGAACGCGAAATAACTGCAACTTTTTAAAAATAAAATTAAGAAAAGAAAGAGCAAGATCATCAAGTAGGAGTGACCGTTAAGAGTTGATAAATGTATGACTCGCATTTAGAAGGAGGGTACTTTGGGAAGGGTAGTGGTCTCAATACTGCCTCATGGTTAGTGCGCTCGACTCCGCAGCGAGCAGTCTGGGCTCGAGCTCTGGCCGGAGACATTGTGTTGCGTTCTTGGGCCACTTGGCTTGTATGCAGACTTTTCCTTTTCTAATCTAAGTGATTGGTTCACTTTTATAAGCTCCCATTCCACCCTTCCAAAACTAAGTTAATGGTCGTTGGGTCAACATGCAATTTGAATACTAAATCTGGAGATTTATCTAATGTAATCTACATTGATAATAACTTGGTTTCACGCGTACCCTCTATCAAATGTTTGGGAGTCCTACTAGAGGAAAAGCTTACATTTGAAACTCATACTGAGTATGTATGTAAAAAGCCATGTGCTGGCATAGGAGCTTTGAGAAGAATCAAGCCTTTTGTCTCCCTCTGCACCCTCGTAACTTTATACAGATCAATCATTCAACCTTTTTTGGAATACTGCTCACCCCTGTGGGATACATGTGGTAAGCAACTGAAAGATAAATTACGAAAATTTCAAAATTGTGCGGGAAGGGTTATTACAGCTAGACTCTTCATATGCCGATGGTGTTATAGGTCTGCAGATGTGTTGAATAACTTGAAATGGGAAACCCTTGAAACCAGGCTCTTCCATACAAAGGCTACCCTTACGTCTAAAATCCAATCATCTATCTGTCCCCCAACTGAGCAACTCCTTTGTAAAACTCAATGATACTAACATTTATTGCAATCTTAGGAATATCGAGACTGATCTAGCGCTTCCAAGGCAATAAACAAATTTTCTGATGCGCAGCTTTACGTATAGATGCTCTGGAACAATCTTTCCTATGACGCAAAGACCAACAGTCGCTTTCGGATTTCAACCACAAACTTGCCTCCTTGCCTCCTTGCCTTCCATGCCTTTTACTGGATCGCACTGATTCCACGTAATATACTTTTCAGTTATTTAAGATTTTTAATCAATTTATATACTTTATTGTGACGTGTTTACCTACGCCTTAATTGGAAACCAGCCCTTGCATACGGCTAACGCGCGGGAAATTTGAATTAACCAATCAGGATTCAGGAGGCGGAAAAACCTTTACTGTCCTGACGTCAATGCAAGTTAACAGGAAAGGAATTGAAATCAGGCAACTTTTCTGGCTGGAGATGGTTATTAGCTTTTCACTAAAATGGATTTACAATTCCAAATATCATATCAGATTGTATAAAGCGCAAAATAGGAAACATTGTTTTGTCTCCAAGCTTCTAAATTCTAATTGGCGCCAAAATGGGTCGCCGGCTGTCGGTATGGCAATTCCCTTGTAGCTCGTCGAGTGTCGTCAGGTAGGATAATAGCTGATAATAGTTGTGCCATTTTGAACAAAATATGCTGTTCCTCGTCAAATTAAACCCGGAATTCTCAAGTTAACAACTACAAGAGGCCAAAACAACCTTAGAATTGTCTTTATTTTTGTTAGCTCCGTAGGAAAAGGCTGTTTTCGTGACATTTCGGTAGGAGAGCTAAGTTTTGGCTGCCGCTCGTACCGCGAGCGCAGCCACCGTATGCGAGGAGCTTATGTTGTGTGTGGCTAGCGTAGTGAAGTAAAGTTGTATTGTATTTTACATAACAACCAAATCAATGCGCGCGCTTTGATTGGTCAATCAGCTATGGGTTGTTGTGCCGGTAAACCCATGGCAAAATCGCGCGTCTTCCGAATTATTTTATAATAGCCGAATAGACTACAAGTTTCTATGGGTTATGTGCTGATAAACCACTTGGGATGTTGGACGAACACTCGAAGAATTCATAAACCACTCTCCTGCGGCTCGTGATTTACGAATCCCGTCTCTTGTTCTACCAACATCCCGCGTACTTTATCAGCCTATAACCCATATAAACTCCTGCTATTGTTTAAGTACGTTTAGGATAACATCATCAACTCTCCCCCCACCTTGCCACTGGTGGAGGAGAGGTTGGATCCCCTCCCCTCCCCTTCCGTTTTTGTTACGCAAGGAATTTCTTTGCATGTCTGCAACTCGATACAAGTTCATTTCTGTTGTTCAGGGTCGCCATTTTCGGTCTACAAATTATATAGTACTTTTCCCACAGGCATAAATTGCACTTCTTCGTTACATTTGATTAGGATCTTGCATGCCTAACAATCCGCCATCTAATTTGGAACATGAATGGTTTCTGTAACGCGATTTGAATGATGTGTCGCCAAGACCAATGTAAGTTTGCTTTGATTGCGATGTTGTGACTTCTGCTTGATAGAATAGATGGTATTCTGCTCATTGCACTTTCCATCCATAGGGCAGGATCCTTTGTTGCGGCAATTGCAAGTGTTGATAGCTTGAACGGGCGAGTTTGATGACTTGTTTATGCGACTTTATTGTGTTACATTGTTTATGCAGCTATAGCTAAGTTTGAGAGTGTTGCTGCTAAAAATTATGTGCAGAGGATTTGATTTGGGAAGGTGTTTGTCAATTAAGTTGAGGAAGTACTTTCCAACTTTGGTTTTGACAGTTTGGCTATATGGAGGATTAAACCAGGTGATGTTTCTAGCCCAGGAGGGGTACTCGGGATTTCAAGTGACAGGGATGATCGAAGGATTTTTTTGGGTTTGAAATTTTCGATTTCGGTTTTTTTTTGCGGAACGAAAATTTGGCCGTTGAAGTATTTTTTTGGGTAGCTTGATTTGAGTAGGGATTTATTGGGGGCATTAAAACGAGTCGGTAGTGCCCTGGCTGTGTAGTTCTGCGAATAAAGTACAAACAAAGGTGTTTTGCTGTTGTTTATCGCACGTGTTATACAATAGTCTGCATTGTCCCGTGGTACCCGGCCGTGTACAAGACTTCAACCGCTTCAATTCAGTCAGTTGGCTTTACTGTCACTGGAATTCCCTTTTGCTTTAGTGAACTTTTGATTTCGTTCGCTTGTGACTTGGAACTTTTAAGGGCCATAAAATCGGCATGGGATTTTTTTGGAGTTAATTTTTGGTCAGGGAATTTTTGGGTTTTGCTGGAAGCCCTAGCGATTTTTTTGGGTCTTGACTTTTGGCTCCATTCGATCATCCCCGTCACTTGGAATCCCGAGTACCCCTTCTGGGGTTTCTAGTGGCCTATTCTTGCGGTGTTTGGTTTCTGGAGGAGCTTTTCTGTAGGAGAGATTATAATTGTAGCCGCTCTTGTTGACCCGGGGCATCTTGGCAGGAACCTTTAGCTTTTTCAAAGGATACATACATGTTCCTTTAGAAATGAACGGTAGAGAAATTCCACTGAGCTTAGTAAATATGTGTGGTGCTTGAAAGACAAGAAAGTTGACTACCAAATTAGATGGCGGATTGTTAGGCATGCTTATAAGATTCATTTTTAGCATTTCACTTTTTAGCGGTTGAAGTCTTGTACACGGCCGGGTACCACGGGACAATGCAGACTATTGTATAACACGTGCGATAAACAACAGCAAAACACCTTTGTTTGTACTTTATTCGCAGAACTACACAGCCAGGGCACTACCGACTCGTTTTAATGCCCCCAATAAATCCCTACTCAAATCAAGCTACCCAAAAAAATACTTCAACGGCCAAATTTTCGTTCCGCAAAAAAAAACCGAAATCGAAAATTTCAAACCCAAAAAAATCCTTCGATCATCCCTGTCACTTGAAATCCCGAGTACCCCTCCTGGGCTAGAAACATCACCTGGTTTAATCCTCCATATAGCCAAACTGTCAAAACCAAAGTTGGAAAGTACTTCCTCAACTTAATTGACAAACACCTTCCCAAATCAAATCCTCTGCACATAATTTTTAGCAGCAACACTCTCAAACTTAGCTATAGCTGCATAAACAATGTAACACAATAAAGTCGCATAAACAAGTCATCAAACTCGCCCGTTCAAGCTATCAACACTTGCAATTGCCGCAACAAAGGATCCTGCCCTATGGATGGAAAGTGCAATGAGCAGAATACCATCTATTCTATCAAGCAGAAGTCACAACATCGCAATCAAAGCAAACTTACATTGGTCTTGGCGACACATCATTCAAATCGCGTTACAGAAACCATTCATGTTCCAAATTAGATGGCGGATTGTTAGGCATGCAAGATCCTAATCAAATGTAACGAAGAAGTGCAATTTATGCCTGTGGGAAAAGTACTATATAATTTGTAGACCGAAAATGGCGACCCTGAACAACAGAAATGAACTTGTATCGAGTTGCAGACATGCAAAGAAATTCCTTGCGTAACAAAAACGGAAGGGGAGGGGAGGGGATCCAACCTCTCCTCCACCAGTGGCAAGGTGGGGGGAGAGTTGATGATGTTATCCTAAACGTACTTAAACAATAGCAGGAGTTTATATGGGTTATAGGCTGATAAAGTACGCGGGATGTTGGTAGAACAAGAGACGGGATTCGTAAATCACGAGCCGCAGGAGAGTGGTTTATGAATTCTTCGAGTGTTCGTCCAACATCCCAAGTGGTTTATCAGCACATAACCCATAGAAACTTGTAGTCTATTCGGCTATTATAAAATAATTCGGAAGACGCGCGATTTTGCCATGGGTTTACCGGCACAACAACCCATAGCTGATTGACCAATCAAAGCGCGCGCATTGATTTGGTTGTTATGTAAAATACAATACAACTTTACTTCACTACGCTAGCCACACACAACATAAGCTCCTCGCATACGGTGGCTGCGCTCGCGGTACGAGCGGCAGCCAAAACTTAGCTCTCCTACCGAAATGTCACGAAAACAGCCTTTTCCTACGGAGCTAACAAAAATAAAGACAATTCTAAGGTTGTTTTGGCCTCTTGTAGTTGTTAACTTGAGAATTCCGGGTTTAATTTGACGAGGAACAGCATATTTTGTTCAAAATGGCACAACTATTATCAGCTATTATCCTACCTGACGACACTCGACGAGCTACAAGGGAATTGCCATACCGACAGCCGGCGACCCATTTTGGCGCCAATTAGAATTTAGAAGCTTGGAGACAAAACAATGTTTCCTATTTTGCGCTTTATACAATCTGATATGATATTTGGAATTGTAAATCCATTTTAGTGAAAAGCTAATAACCATCTCCAGCCAGAAAAGTTGCCTGATTTCAATTCCTTTCCTGTTAACTTGCATTGACGTCAGGACAGTAAAGGTTTTTCCGCCTCCTGAATCCTGATTGGTTAATTCAAATTTCCCGCGCGTTAGCCGTATGCAAGGGCTGGTTTCCAATTAAGGCGTAGGTAAACACGTCACAATAAAGTATATAAATTGATTAAAAATCTTAAATAACTGAAAAGTATATTACGTGGAATCAGTGCGATCCAGTAAAAGGCATGGAAGGCAAGGAGGCAAGGAGGCAAGTTTGTGGTTGAAATCCGAAAGCGACTGTTGGTCTTTGCGTCATAGGAAAGATTGTTCCAGAGCATCTATACGTAAAGCTGCGCATCAGAAAATTTGTTTATTGCCTTGGAAGCGCTAGATCAGTCTCGATATTCCTAAGATTGCAATAAATGTTAGTATCATTGAGTTTTACAAAGGAGTTGCTCAGTTGGGGGACAGATAGATGATTGGATTTTAGACGTAAGGGTAGCCTTTGTATGGAAGAGCCTGGTTTCAAGGGTTTCCCATTTCAAGTTATTCAACACATCTGCAGACCTATAACACCATCGGCATATGAAGAGTCTAGCTGTAATAACCCTTCCCGCACAATTTTGAAATTTTCGTAATTTATCTTTCAGTTGCTTACCACATGTATCCCACAGGGGTGAGCAGTATTCCAAAAAAGGTTGAATGATTGATCTGTATAAAGTTACGAGGGTGCAGAGGGAGACAAAAGGCTTGATTCTTCTCAAAGCTCCTATGCCAGCACATGGCTTTTTACATACATACTCAGTATGAGTTTCAAATGTAAGCTTTTCCTCTAGTAGGACTCCCAAACATTGATAGAGGGTACGCGTGAAACCAAGTTATTATCAATGTAGATTACATTAGATAAATCTCCAGATTTAGTATTCAAATTGCATGTTGACCCAACGACCATTAACTTAGTTTTGGAAGGGTGGAATGGGAGCTTATAAAAGTGAACCAATCACTTAGATTAGAAAAGGAAAAGTCTGCATACAAGCCAAGTGGCCCAAGAACGCAACACAATGTCTCCGGCCAGAGCTCGAGCCCAGACTGCTCGCTGCGGAGTCGAGCGCACTAACCATGAGGCAGTATTGAGACCACTACCCTTCCCAAAGTACCCTCCTTCTAAATGCGAGTCATACATTTATCAACTCTTAACGGTCACTCCTACTTGATGATCTTGCTCTTTCTTTTCTTAATTTTATTTTTAAAAAGTTGCAGTTATTTCGCGTTCTTTTCTTGTTTCGAGAATGCTCTTCACACTTGGTATATTTAAGTAACTTACTCCAGATCATAAAAATAAATACAGTTGATCTGTTAAACGGCCACCCCTCAGAAGGCGGCCAGTAATCAAAGTAATAAGAGACCCGAATGCATTCACTATCCATTTCCTCGAGGTTGGCCGTTTAATAAGTGTAAAAAATGGAAAAACGTTAAGAAACTAATAATTAAATTCCACATAATTCCACAAATTTTTTTCTACAAATTCAACATAATTCAAAAAAAAAAAAAAAATCTAGTCCAATACTAAAAGTAAAGGGAAGAGAGAAGGATCCAAAAAGTGCTCGAGACACTGTGCCAATGTTGCGCGTCAGCAACAACTAAGGATTCAAGATATCAAAAAATACTTACTTATTGTTTCCCGTTCATTCCATAAGATGGTTATTACAGAGACCAGGCGGGTTAATACCACTTGGATTATTGACGGTGAACTGACTGATCGTTCTGCACTCAGTGATGAGTTAGCGCAGTTTTGTACAAATTATCCCATATACAACGTGAAAATGACTCCGGAGTCGCTGACCACGACAAGAATGGAAACAGAAGGTGAGGAGATAGAGATATTATATTTGATGCGGATCAGTACTTTTAAAAAAGGATGGGCAAGGAAACATCGACTCTGAATATTCAAAGGGCGTGGCAGAAGTGCTTGTTTCAGGAAATTGGAGTTCGATCAGGGGCGAATCCAGGGATTCCCGAAAGGGGAGAGAGTGGAGAATGGTTGTATACTTAAACTTTCGACGCCACTGCGTGGATGGCGAGCACCGCGGGAACGAGCTTCTACAGGAATCGGGGCCATTCGAATTAAAAAATTCGGATTTTAACCTCTAAAATACCATTTTCAGCATTTCTAACACTCGTAAAACGTTTGTGAAGGCATGTTATACAATCTGGAGTTTCCCTTTTATCAACCTGAAAGCCATATTGTCTCCCTTACCACAATTCACAGAGATTTCAACAAACCTTCTTTTGTCCAGCCCCCAAAAGGGAGGATTCTGAAGTATGAAATTGAAAGCGGTCGTGATAGAAAATTTGAAATAAATTAATCCCTAAAAGGCATTGGAAACTAAAAGCAATTTCCCTTTATGGGCCTGGTTCAAATTCGTTTAACCCCTAAAGGTATTGAGCTAACTCTTAAATTTTCATAACTACTGAAACTGATAACTTCAGACGAGTAAAGGGGACAAGTTTCTAAAGAAACTATGGTGATGCGTCGGTGGGAGTATTACAGGATAATTTGGTTTTATCAACTGAGTTGATAATGTGAATTAGCCACCGTAAAGAGATTCGAAATAATTTCAGAGTTTGTAATAATATATTCTATTTCACCTTTATACCAAACCACAAATTTTAACCCATGAAAGGCCCTTTTGTTCAAATGCATTTTCTGATCATTGATTACTACTAGTCTACTGAAGAAATATTATGCAAACTACATTGTGCAGTGCGCAGTGGTGACCTGAACACAGACAATAATAAGAAGCATACAAAGTGTATCGTCAAAACTGTTTTCTTTTTACGGCACTCACAGTAATATTTTACCTCAGCCGGTCGGCCATCGTAATGCTGAGCATTCAACTAAAGAAACCACATTGTGCAGGCAAATTGATTATGGGTATACAGCATGTCGATATGTGTTTTACAGTCATAGGGAGAACATATTAGAACTTCAATAACTTCAACACCATTCACAAGGTGCATTTTGGACTTGACTGTTGATATGTTGTTACCATGATGTTACAGGCTTAGTCATTACCGCGGCAAGCCATCTTGACACTACATGTGCAAGTTCACTTGACATGTGTAAATAGGGTTGAGCTCAGAAGGTTCAAACTCACATGGGGCAAGGCACAATATGCTGCATAAAATAGGGCTAAATGAAGAGAGATTGGGACTAAGAGTCAAATGAAGAATTACTATCAGAGGATAAAGTAACTAAGTAAACAGTACTCTGCAACAAATTTCTCACTTAAGATTTTGTAACGACTTGTCTATGGTAATACGAGAAATCAAAAAGTCCATGGCACTTAATTCACTTATTTCCACACCTTTATCTTTCCAGTGATTGATTGCCTTCTCACTTAAGATATTCAGCTCCCAGATGTTGGCATTTAAAAACAGCACTCTTACCGAATGCAATCAAACTAAGTATAAGCTTACAAGTACCAATTGCGGACGTACTTTTTTGTCGTTTTGCTTCTCCAAAAAGGGGTAGCCAGACACCCAATCCACACCCCCACCCCCAAGAAAAGAATCCGCCCCTGCCTCTACTGATAAAAATACCTTGAGTGTGACTCCAGCACGAGAAAAAGGTATGTGGGCCCTTTAGGGCTTTTCACACCCAGAAATTCTTCAGATTTTGAAAGCCAACATCTTCGTCGATATTACATACCAGGAGCTGGAAATTTCAACAGTTTCTTAAGTTTCACAAGTCAGGCGTACTGATGCTAATTAATGAGTCGCTGTAAAGAAATAAGTCAGCAAAGGTTTTCTTCTCCATCGACAACACAGAACTTCCTGTCAAATGATTTTGCTCTCTTTTGTTGTTTTATAGAAAGAAGAAATCGAAGGCGGAGACAGTTTGGTATGAATAAACTGTGTCCCAATGGCATGGATCTCAATGCAGGATACGAGCGTTGCGGTTTAAAACCTGACTTGAAGTGTAGGGCAATCAGCAAAACCTGCTACAAGTATGTAATTTGCCCGGTTGGTGGTGTTGGTGAACCGCTACCACCCTATGTGCAAAAGAGAAGCCTGCCCAGTCCTTGTTTCCAACAGCATATTTTTCAGCGATCACGTGCTGTGAGTATATTTGCAACTAAATAGTTCAGCTGCAAAAGCCACTCACCGGTGAATAAATCTAACGGAGCAACCTCCATTAATCCTACCACAGATGATCCTTTATCACTTAAATTTTTAGCATCTAAATAATGTCTCATTGATTCCCAGCAGAATTTTTTTTACGGGGTTCAGAATTAGTTGTGTCAAATTTGAAGGCAGGTTTGACTATATAGCGCATAAACTATAGCAACATTTACAGGCGCAGTGATGTAAGATGTTGATAAATAAATTAGCCACTTTGGTTTGCAACGGCTTTTTCCGACATAAGGCGCTACTATCAACTGAAAGGACACTGTCACCATTTTTAGCATTATTTTGGAAATCTCAAAAACGTATATCGATCATTGGAAGCTGAACAATAATGGTCTTATTTTGTAGACCAGTACTCGACAAATGATTAGAACTCATTAGGAAGTGAGGATGGCCTATGATGGCGAGGATAAAAACAGATTGTGATAGGGATCGATTTTTTGAAAAGCGTCAGGATGTTGGCTCGAAAATCGGTGACATTTTGCAAAAATGCTGCTGCAGTTTGTCAAGAAAATCAATTTTATCATTTAATTAGAGCTAATTACAACATAAATTTAGAGACCATTTTGTGAATTTATAACTTTGTTAATGCTTATACACAAGAGAAGACTAGTTTTAATTAAGTGGCTTTTAACAAAGAGTTGTGTAACATTTTGTTCTAATAAAGAATGGCTTAAAAAAGACGAGGACTTTTGTTTGATTCTGAGGCACTTGTAACTCTTGCTTTTAAGGTGGTTCGATACAGTTTTTTTCTGGACCATGACTAGCATTTTTAATTGGCGTTTTATCAACCTTCCCTTGATCTGATTGATGAGAAAAATTACACAAGTTTGGTGGAATGTTACTTTCAAGGTAAACGATATTTCCATGGAAACGATATACCAAAAAATTGGAAATCGGTAAAGCATGAATTTTGTACCAACTAGATCTGCTATAACAAAGATGATGCCAATTTCTAATTAATCAACTTCCTCATGTTGAGGTATGATCGGAATTATTTCAATAAACGGGCACAATAACAATAGCCTGGTATGGCTGTGTTTGGGGTCATCCCCAACCTTAGTAAATAAAACAGGAACAATAACAAACAACTTTGTGTGGCTGAAAATGGGGAAGTGGGAGACAAAGTACTCCAGAGAAACTTTTAAAGTCAATAGCCCCATGTACTCCTGGATTTTTGAGAAAAAACCTACCCCCAGGGTGGTGCACACAAAGGTATGGAGGAGACA
Organism: Platygyra sinensis; assembly: GCA_019787425.1. NCBI lineage: Eukaryota > Metazoa > Cnidaria > Anthozoa > Scleractinia > Merulinidae > Platygyra > Platygyra sinensis. Next base: position 6,375 of record JAHPZR010024514.1, on the reverse strand, counting down.
AGCTTCCTCCCAGGGCCGATGGTGACCATTCCTGGGTAGAGAGGAGGAAGTAATTTGTCCTCCTCTCCGATTGGAGGGAGTTGGCCTCCACTACCTAGATAGAAGGTGTCCCGATAACGCACAGGCCCGAATATGCGAAGTGCGAGAGCGAGGCGCTGGGCCTCACTCTGCGGTCGGCCGGTACAGTGTGCACACCAATAATTATGCGGCCTTCCCCTCAGGCAGCCCCCTACGAAAAACTAGATGTATATCCCAGCGAGTTTTTACAAAATAGCAGCGGAGTCATGGGCCAAAAGTGTGACGATAAAGGGAGCACTTATCCCCACAAAAGCAAAGCATTCCCCATTGACGAGCCACGTGCGAAAATTGAAAAACTTGAATAATGTGTTCATAAGATGGTCGATGAGGGTACTGGGAACCTGTGCTAGACGAGGGTGGGGTTGAGTACCTTCGAAACAGTCCGTATGACCAATCGCCCCTAAAACCTTAAGAGCCAAGGTGGTAATGCTGAAGCCAGCATGTGATAGCCGCCACATATGCGAAACTGTGCCTGCCAAATTCACTAGAATACAAGCCCTCCCTTCAGAAAAGAAATACTACGGTACTCACTGTGAATATTGACCCTTTTCTTTGTTAAGTGAGCGATAGGACCCAGAGAAGGTAAATAGGGGCCCCCCAGGTTAGGATAAAGCGGGTACGAACTCTATATATGCCTAACATGCGCAGAAATGCGGCCCAACAACTTAGAGTTGCCCTCCCAATAACAAACAGTTTCGCCTTTCCCTAAGGGTATAGGATCGGTTTTAGAGACCTGTTAAGTCGAACCAGCGATATATTTGTATGGGCAGGAAGATTTACGCACAAATACTAATGTCTGATAGTGTAAAAGGTGCATCAGATTGAAGTTAAGGAATCGCCAAGTAAGTTCACAATGCGAAGAATTCGGAAGCAAGACCAAAAAAGGCCAAGGCGTCATAAGCTGCCCAAACCATTATGGCAGTTTTTGCTGCCTCCGGGAATTTAAAATTTAGGAGGTGTAAATAAGTTTAAATGTGCATATCTTGTCGTTTGCTCGTGAAGAAACAAGACTAGCAGTAGCACATCAGAATGCGAGCTTTAGAGCGCCTGACAGAGCTTCAATGTGATTCGGTTAATTAAAGAATGAAAAGCTACATAGAGGTTTGGGCGCAGCGTCACGCAAGTAATACATGTCGAAAATCACCTGGACAGACGCTACTAAAGACCAAACAAGATGTTGTGATTAACTAAAATTTTATTTCCGGTATCAATAAATTGTGATAATTACAATGTATGGCTTAGAAAATATAGACCAAGAATGAAAAACATTCGTAGTTTGATTCGAAATAAATCACGTGAAAACATTCAAAACCATTCCTTTTTGCTGATTATGAAATTATAGAGACTGAAAGGAAGTCGATTACTTTGAAATCACATCAACCGAAACCTTCACTCCTTTCCACTATTGGTAAAACGCCATGAAAATGCGAGCCTATGCGTATGGGAGAACACTAGATCGAACCACCTAAAGCGGCACAGTCAGCTGGTCGCACATGCGACATACATACCATTCTATACAACTAATTTGCATAGAACAGAGCCGCGATAAAACTGTTTTAACCTGATATGAATCAAAAATAAATAATAGCGATGAGCCAAAAGGACGCTCAAAAACAGGTTTTTAAGTAACGATTAAAAATCAAGCAAAGCACGACAGAAAATGAAGGCAGATTCTAGATGACTTTGATCTCAGGATGTGGACCACGTTGCTCCGCCGACTCTACCTCTAAATTTAAGTTGAGGAAACTCTTTTACAAAGTGAGAAAAAACTAGTGTCCCAGGTCAGTGCATCACAAAGCCCTGACTGTAGATCCCATTATTTAAAATTAATTCAGTCGTCATGTTAATCGTTAAATCTCGTTTCCCGGATCTCGAACGAGATCTATGTGTTACTCTCGTTGCTCTGAGGTTTTGGCACTCCTTATACAAACGTTCTTACAGGCAAACTGCCCAGTTAAGTAGAAAATTCACCAATTTCCTTAAACAACTACGCGCGAAACGACAACGGGAATTTAAAATATGTCAGTGAGAATCGCTCTCGTCAGCTGAAGCTGTGATCATCGTGTGTACTTTGACATGTTTTCAGTAGCTCGTAGTGTTGACCTAACTCAAGTCTTTTCTTGACTCGCTTCATTCTCCCATTATTTCCCCGTTCGCTGCAGCCGATGCAAGATACGGAAATTGATCCATCTTTGCAAGTTTTTATATCGGCAAGTGCCATCGTCTTCCCCGGTATTGATATCTTTTCGGCCTCATGGCCTTCTCCATCGAATCGCCGACCGAGAAGCAAAAGTAAACTAAAGAGCCCCAAGTCCAAAAACATTGCAAACAATAGTTAATGCATTGGCGCCAAATGGCTTCCTTACGTAACCTTTAAGTCATTACTGCACGCAGAGTCTGATAAGGTGCTGATAATTACAACAACCAAAGGATTAATGAATAGATTATTACACTGTCTCTTGTTTAGTTCGTCACCAAATTAATTAGCCTGATAGAATAAAGCCGCTAGTACACTGCAGCTTCAAACCGTCTATGAGTATACATTAAGTTGGTGCGAATTATATTTAATAGAAAGTGAATTTTAAAAGAATGCTAAAATAATCCCGACTTGCACAGAACATGGATCTCTCAAGTTCATATCAGATGACTTTTAACACAATACACACTTAGTACTTCTCTGTATACAAAATGGTTTAGTCAAAACTGCTCAGTCAATGCCTTCAAGTTCAAGCTGAATAATCACTCAAGCTGCATAGCCGGATTAAATAATAACCATTTAGCGCGTTGAATGAGTGAGGCTGTTTAAGTTTCGAGGATACTTCAGTTTAAAAGCGATAAAGCTTTAAAGTCTCATAAGTCACACAATCTAACTCTACAGTCATTCGTTCATCTCAAACTGACGCAGAAGTGCTCTCGAGCCATGCAAGAGTACTTGTCCACACGAATTTGTGTTCCCTTCCCTCTCCCCTCCTCCATCACCCCTGTAAATAGCTAGTTGTTCTGATCACCATGGGTCTACTTGCTGTACTGCCTTTAAAAGATGTATTTTGTCTCTTATTTTCCGGAGCTACAACAGCTTTCATTTTTCGATCATCGAAAGCCCGGAAACACACTACTAGGAAATGTACTGGCCAACTGTAGTGCAACGTCCCTAAAGCCGTTATTTATTTCTTAACCTAGCGTCTTTGATTTGTTTGTTTAGCAAGAAAGAACGTTAACGAATAAGAAAGTCGTTCGGAACACTGAGACATTTCGCTAATTGCCCTCCTTAATTCTTTTAACTCTGAGAATATTGCGAAGTAGAACCATCTCATAATGAATAAACAAAGAAGTAATGCGGCTGTTAACAAAGTATAGCAGACTACCAAAATTGAACGAAGAACTTTTTAACAGATAAACAGACAACCTACTATGAATAAGTTAAAAACTCCTTAACAGTCGCAAAGGACAAGAGAAGCCAATAAACATTACCCCCAAAAAAGCTTTTTAAGAGGCTTTGTATTTAATAGTATGCATCATTACACGTTAGCATTGATATTGTTCATACTGATACGTGACTCTACCTAATCCACTTCAATATTTTAACACATTTGTGTGACTCATGGTCGCTAATTACAATGTTCTCAATCTGCGACTGGCAGTGAGTCGTGAGATTCCCAAAACTGCGGATCACTATCACAATACCTAAAGAGAATATGGGCCGCGCCATTAACTATATAAGATTGTTAAACGCGTTGACTGAAAATCTTCGCTCTAAGTTTCTGTGCCATTGAGAAACAATAAATATTATACAACCATTAGCTTTTAGCCTCTAATATTGTACACTACACAATTTGCATTAGAAAGCATACCTATTTTGACAAGTGCTATTGTTAAGACGTAATTTTCGCCAATATTTTCGCATACAACTGCTGTGAAAACTGCACCTACTATCCAGATTGCGGCTGGTTCTTAACCGTCTATCCTTTGCATAACTCTAGACGTTTCAAACTGTTCCACAAAATTTAACGTAGTCAAAGAAAGAGGAAGTAAGTTCAGAAGGTTCTTCGCGCTTTTATGCTTGAATTAAAGTAAACACATCTCGCGTCTATCTCGTTGTTAATTATGCTCTCCTTCAGCTGCCTTGCCACTGAAAAGCGAGTCCTTCGCATGCACATGACTATTCTAAAGTACTTAACTGCAGCAACAGATAACCAAGGCAATACGTTTCAAACAAGACAAACGAACTGGGTTTAGGCAAGTTTTCTCCTCGCGTATATAACCAACAATTGAGAAATTCATTACTGCCCATTTTAGGCGTAATTTATAGTAGGAGCAAGACAACACCTCCCAAAATCCCCTATCCCTTTTACATCGTACTTTCATCAGAGCGTGAAATACTCACCAGATACTCGATTAAGCAAATCGTACAGTTAAATCGACGGGACATCACCATTACGGCATTGCCTTATGTCCTGCGATCGCTCCGCTTCGCGATGAGAAACTTGTCACAGCCATCAGTTAAACCAGCCTACGCACGCTGTGATGAAGCGAGGTGCCTCCCTTCTTCATCCTATGTTCACATCGGCTCAAGGCTTGACCCAACATCCGAATACATTTTAAAAGTTTACCCGCTCCTTAAACCAAGTTGATGAAATAGCTGCGGGCATTTTACGCCTTCCTAGGGTTATACTCAATAGTTCATGGATCCACGCTGGGGCGTTTAAAAACGGGCACATCTCGGACGGCGTCGCCACTCTTGACCATGCTCGCCTGAAAGACTAGGTAATCGCGGAAAGGAATTTCCACTCTGCGAATCAGTGACTTCTGCTGACGCGCTTGTCGCCTGCGCTGGCCATCAAAATTTGGTAATCCTATCACTGAATGCCAGCTAATGATATTACAGTGTTCTTCGTTCCAGAAGTTGTCTTTTGTTTCTCTTAAGAGGCTCCGCAATGCGCGACTCGCCCCAATCATGTTTGTGTATAGTCTAAACGATCAGACTGGTGAAAAAGGCTTGTATTCGATATCTGTAAGCAGTTTACTTCACGTAACGGGATAGCACAGATAGGACTCTTTTTATATGTTTCCTTTCCAAACATGCTACACTAACTGAAAAGCTTAATTGGTATGACTACTAATGATAGTCTAGTTTACAAAGACTATATACGTGATTATGTGTGACCCCAATTATTTTCTTACGCAATATACCAAAGTCGGACCACGATGTACATCAACGCGGATGTGAACGTCAAAGTGTCAAAAAAACCAGAAAAAGCAATTTCCAAATCTATTTTGAGAGCTGGACAGCCGACAAATAGACCCAAAATATACAGATATGTTACAGTTGGAGAAATACACTTCACAAGCCACTACACAAAACTCATTTCTAACGCCGGCCAAATCTAACACTCGCGTTGTCCGCGAATCAGACCAAAACTGCTGATCTCAGAAATGAATTTAACATGACATTTTTCTAATCATAATCTTGCAGAGAGTTCTATCTGGTCTTTCATCGTCATCTTTTATTTTAAGACGGCTAACTAAACAAAATATAAACCAGGAGATGAATTCACACGAATAAAACAAATCGCTTCGTCTTTTACGCTCTATAGCGGTAAATTTCGCCATACGATAAAGAGGATTATTCCAAAATGTGCGAAAGAGATGAGTTTATCGCAACGCTACAGACTGAAATAACTCCAACAATAACAACCTGCCGCTATCAATATAAAACCACTAATAAAAGGCTACATAACCCGTCAATGTGCGAGGTCGAGAATCAAAAACATTCTCGCAAGTAAATTTGCTTACCAGCGCAAACGCTTCTAATTTTGCTGCTAGGTTACACTTGCTGGCAGCAAACGCGTGTGTAGAACCACAAAAAGTATTCAAATAAGCTTTGTGAACCTCACAAAGAGCGACGTGAAGATAGAATTGCCTAGAATTGTTTGCTTCGCTCCATGATACAGAATACTTCCACAGAGAGCCATTGTAAACAGTTTTATAACACGTCACAGAAAACCAGCAGACGAAGGGAGTAGCTGTGACAAGCCGAGTAGCTACCTTTCCGATTCTAAGGGGAAAATACTGATTCAGAACCCTATACCAATCCGCCAAATATAGCCAAACAATTCTTACCGTCTGAGAATTTTCGCTAGCCACCATCCCGGCTTTGATCATTCCCGGTTACTCGCTATCACTTCTCACCTCAACAATGTCTAACATTGTAGCGAAGACAGAAATTGTGGGACCCCCGGGTGATCAACCTTGCAGAAGAACCGAATGTAACGTGTTCACATCAATGGTGTTTGAACA
>JAHPZR010024512.1:0-20023 GCA_019787425.1 Platygyra sinensis | reverse complement strand
CGATGTTTTTCATGTGTATGCCAAGCTGTTTCGTAGTACAGCTCTTTCTACTGGCTATTTTGTAGGCGTTAGTCTAAGCTATATAAGCTCAAACAAACTGTTCAGAGTTCACTTTAGTGTTCTGTTGTACAGCGCAGTTAGTACTTGTTGTTAACTATCGTAAATTTTTCCCTCCCTCCACTCCCTATCTTTGGAGATGGGTTTGGTCGTGTTATTGCAATCTATTAAACAAGGGTCACTCCTACGTGTTTTCGGTTAAGTCTGCGCAGCGACTTCGCCCCAAGCTTGTTGAATATCGCCTGCTAACCGATACTCTTGTCGATCCAGCACGTGCTGGTTTGCATCAGCTCGTAGTGTTGGGGAGATAAGTGAGGTTCGTTTGTCACGCAATAGGCCGGAAGTCGCACAGGCTAAACCTAACGCAAGGCAGTGCTCCCCCATTAACGCCAACTTGAGTTGTTCATTTGTCTTCATTTAGTAGCCCGCATGTTTAATAACATTACGCTGCAGTTGGTGGGTTTTGTTAAGGAACAGTGACATTAAATGTGTTTTTTGCCAAAAACTCCAGGTGTCAGTGGGTTAATAGACCTTTTTCGCTTGTACATTTGTTTTCCCAATTACAGATCATGTGATGATACTCAGGAGATTTGATCTTTTGTTTTGTTCATTAAAAAGGGTACATGCAAGCATGAATATGTCGGCATGTAACTCTTTTTAATGAACAAGACAAAGGATCAAATCTCCTGAGTATCATCACATGATCTGTATTGGGAAAACAAAAATGTACAAGCGAAAAAGGTTCTATTAAGATCCTGGTGAAGGAGCAATAGAAGTGATTTCAAAAAGGGCCTCATATTTAAACCCCTCAAGGTGACACCGTTGGGTACTGAGACCTTAGTGAGACCCCAACATAGTAGGGCTAGATTGGAAAGAGGCAATCATTTATTATAGGCCCGGAGAGGCGTGCAGACAGCTGTGTATTCTTACCTCGTGACATAAAAAAATGATCTGGATACAAGAGATTTGAAACTGAAAAGTGTAAAAATCACTTCACATGAAAATGATCCTCTATCTACAAAGTCTCCATTAAATAGCTAAAGATTCATTAAGGAGAGATAATATATCACAAATGAAAAGAAATTATTGCATGGGGTGCAAAAGTCACTCTCACTCAGAACCCTTTCCCACTCTCCCCTCCCTTGCCTCTTCAATCTGTCACTGACCTAAGATGCTGAGTGCCTCATTCCCAGGCTTCTCTTGACATAAGACTGCAAGTTTTTCAGTGCAACTTAATCATATGCATCACCGGCAGACTACAAACGCACATGGCATTACAATTAGGTGTGAAAAGAATTTCCTCAAACATTTCTTAGAGGAGAAATCAGTTTGGAGAGGGTAGTGAATAATACACTTGATCAATAAATGGTCATATTAATAATGATACTCATTAAATTTATAACAATATTTTCCAAAGGATACATATGGATTATCAGGCGATGATGTCCATTAAGATGAAAAACATTTAATAGATCATAAAAACTGCCCGTGTATATCACCACACACTGTGAACCTTCCATTCTGTAAAACAAAATAAACACGGTCAATTTTTTAAAAAAAGATTTTACTTGCCATTCATATCTCAAGTTAACACTGCTTGTTGTTGTCAGTGGGATCAAATTGAAATCATTAGGAGAAGTAAAACTTATGCTCTTGCATACAAATTATACTATATTTATTGATTTCCTGATTTCCCAACTGTAAATTGCAATTTTAGCAAATACCTGAAACTTTTGTCTTCAGTTATTCACTCACAGCTTAATAAATTGTCATGACTTAAAATTAAAATTCATTTTGTGTCAATAGCTTATAATATATTAATTAAACAATTGATTACCTCTGGACCGAAATTTCAAACCATTGACGGCTGCTTCTCTAATTTAAGCTTTTTTTACTTTCTACTAAAATCTGATAAATAAAACTCACTGTTATTAAGTAACAAAAACTGAGTGATTAAAATTTAGTGCCACCCTTCCAGGAAATCCTACCCGTTTTGACTTAAGTGCTACCCTTTCAAGTGTGTTTTTTATTTAATAACCGTTCCAATTCTACTAAGCGCCCCCATTCTAATAAGCACCCCAATTCTAATGAGGCGACTGCTTGTTTGCTCAAATAAAAATTATGTAATGCTGCCATTACAAAACAAGTGGTCTTCATCTGAAATTCTCAACTGTTTTGTCCATGTGGGTGCATAATTCTTCCAAAAGAAACGATCTCTTCCTCAAATTTTGTAGTGATTGCTCCACTGTCGTAATTCTGGCCGGAATTGAAGGATCAGGGACAAGAAGTCCACATTCCTGATTTCTTTGGATCCAGTCACCATATATTTTGTTTACAGAGTTGTATGTACAGTTTCTGTTATATGTCACCTTTTTTTCAATAAATAACTGATTGAATTAAGAAATTTTGCTTTGAACATTATTAGTTGTTTCTCAAATAAGAAATAAATGCCATCATGAAAAAGCATGAGCCACTATCCTGCCTTAAGTACCAGTCTGAGTGACAATAACTGGATGTCAGAATAATACCAATAACAATCTTTTCAAAGATAAGCCCTAAAATGTTATTCTGACTTATATTGGTTTGGTACTGCAAACCTAATGAAAACAACAAATAGAATTATTCACCTAGGCTACATGGCTAGCTTTGCTATGAAAATATATAAATATCAAATAATATTTTAAAATTAGCTTCATATCATATTGGTTGCGCAATCCCTACACCGTATTATCGTGGAAGAAGACATCTACATGTATGATAGCAACAGCCATAATAAAAGTATCTTAAATTAAGCCTTTGAATTTGCACATATCTTGACGTTTGAAATCCTTGACCCATAGTGCATTACCTCATTTTTTATATTAACATAGTGTAGTATTAGACTTAATGTTAAGCTGCAGCTTAATTTGTTAATTTTAGTAATTTTTTAGCTCTTTCTTTTGTTGCGTGGTAATAAAAGCATGTAGATTTTGTTAGTCTTTTGATTTTTATATCTATACTGTATTGTATTTTTCTTTATATTTACTGTATTGTAATTAGGTCTTTCAATGGGCGGAAAAGAAAATAAGAGTATTAAACAAAAAAAACAAAGACCAAACTAAAGCATTGTGTTGTTGTGATGTTGTTGTTAACCTATTGTAAGCATACTTCCTTGTGTAATTTCTTTTGATCAGGTAAATCTTATCACTTTCACTCCTCTTACAAATTCTCTTGTAATTCCATCTTCACGTCAGTCATTGGACCATCATACGCATCTTCGGACACACTAAGGGAAAATCAAGCAATTACATCAGAAACCAAAATTTAGAACCAGTATTAACAACAAAGAGAAACCTTGAAAAAATATGTGGTCCTCTCAAAAACTACTTGTGACCACTCGAACTCTAAATTGCATTATGTAAAGAAAAGGTTTTGTCCTATGATTAGCCATGGGTTAAGCTAGGGTCAATTCCAGTAAGGATGGGGCAAAACTACTGGAAACATTCTGGAATGAGGAAAATTCTTGAATGAGTAACTCAGGATTCCAGAAAGGTTGCTGTAACAGGAGTTCTGTAAAGGGCTATCTAGCTAGCAAAGAACGACCTTAAGTTAGTTACATCATTCCAGAGCTTGCCCCAATCCCATGTGCAGGAGCTCAAAAACTTTGATGTTTTGTGTATGCCTGGAGCTCCATCCTGGAGTCCTCCATTGAAACAAAAATTTACCCCACATGCCTCCAAATGCCAAGTTGTAGTGCACAATCTTTCTTCGGTAGGGGACAAAACGGTCTGGCTCCGTATCTGTCCGCTTATGGGCTGTTTCTCTTGAGCATTCATACAGTCATCAGGAGCGCAGTGTTTATTTCGGGAAGTAAAGTGATGACACACGACAAGAGAACTATTTTCTGTGCCATGTATCAAACTGCCCACAAGTAAAAATGGACACAAGACAGCTGGACACCCAGTTTGTGGTCAGCTTGTTTTTTGCGTCCTTAGGATTGCTTACAGGGCCTGTGTGAATGGTTCTTAGGATATTATTTGCATATTTACATGTCTGGTTTGTAATAGCATGAAATGAGTGCCAATTTTGGTCAAAAGTGATGACGTCAGAAGTGGAAGAAAGGCCAAGGCTGGTCACGGCCGGTTACGGCCCGCACGGGAGTCAATGGGTTAAGAAAAACACGATAAAGCAAAACAGGATTAGGGACCATTGAGCTAGCACTCGATTGAATGTCAAACGCACAAACTAAAACACATCTTAAAATACTCTGCTGATTTTCTTCACCAGGACTAGGAATATGGTAGTGAACAATCTCTTCCTTTTACTGCCGGATACGTTAAAAAAATAACAAAATAGCGAAACGTTTCACAGTAAAGAACGAAACGCAAAAATAATTTTGTTCTATAATTTTCTAGTTGTCTTAGCAAAATAGCATTATATTCTTTTCCTTTAATTTGTAAACTTCTTTACAGATGCAGTGATTTCATTTTTGAAAGAAATTCTACCATGACATGTGATGGGCTCCTGGTAGCAGATAAGTGACAAGAAATTATTTTTGACTGTGATGGGCTCCTGCTGCTACCCATTGCATACCGGTAGGCCTTTCATGATCTTTTCTGTGATGTTTACTTTTGTTAAGTTTCTGCGTTAAATATTATTTAACAAATTAAAAATTAACGCGAAAACGCCTTTGAAAGTGGGTGGGATCGGGAATCCCAAGTGAAACAGGGTGGGATGGTGGGATTAACGGGAAAAAATAAATGGGAAAGCGGGACTTGACAAGCCTATTGTGGACCCTCAAAACATTCCCAGAATCGAAAATTTCAAACCCCCAAAAAATCCTTCGATCATCCCCGTCACTTGAAATCCCGAATACCCCCCCCCCCCCCCCCCCCGGGAATATAGCAATGGTTTCTTCAGAAATATTAATCCCCAAATCATGTTTTACTTATTTTCTTAGTTGCTTTTCAAGCTTTAACGAGCAGACTCACGTTGGAGCACAATTAAGCGCGCGCGGCGTAGCCGCGAGCGCGAAATCGATCGGCGAAGCCGCGAGACGAGAAAGTGAGCTCACTTTCTTGGCGCCTCTTCACTAGACTCCTTCCCGCCAGATCGCTTTGCTCTTTATCGCTCGCTCGCGTGACTCTAAGATGCGCCTGCACGCACGCTAGTTTTTTGCCCTCATACATGTATGAATTGAACATAAATTGAAGGGTGCATGGAAAAAGGCCCTAAGTGGCATCTGATATACTGCAAGATTCTTCGAGCAAATTTTCCTTGTACAGAAAAGGAGAATTTGAAATGAAATCTAGAGTCCCTTTTGATTTTTTTCCAGGCACCCCTTCAATTATGTCAAAAATACCTCTAAACATCTCTACAGCGGCAGGTTTGAGGCAGAATTTACTTACCAATTCAGAGAGTCTTAATATGATGCTAAGCAGGAGCCCATGGGCTCCTGTGCTAAGTAATAAACGCCTCCCTTAGTCTTCTTCGCAGCCGTTTTTTGGGATGTCACGTGGCATCCAAAAATCGGCTGCGAAGGAGACTACGCCTCCCTCGAATAAACGCCGCAAGGACAAGCAAAAATATCTTTCAACGCCGCCCTCGTAATAAACGCCGCCCTCAAATAAATGCCGCAATCTTTTACAACATTGCGGCGTTTATTCGAAGAATTTATTTATAACCAATATAACCAATTCAAGTACCTATCTTTAAAAGCAAAAGACAATATTCGATCTAAACCAGTCGTGGAAATTTATTTTTCTCGATTGCAATGTTCATATAGCTTTGCTGCTTAGCTCTCTCTCTAAAACTTCTGTACTGTGGTGCGGCTATTCCGCGGTAACGGCCGAGAGTCTTGCCGGTACAACTAGTCCAATTTCTCTCTTTCTGTTTTTTTTTTTTTTACTTTCGGCGGGACAATAAATTCACAACTTTTGTTGTTACAAGGTTTGCAATAAACGCCTCCCCCGAATAAACGCTGCCCTCAAATAAACGCCGCATCTTAAGTGCCAAAAATTTAATAAAGGCCGCGGCGTTTATTCGAATAATTACGGTAAGTGAAAGGGATTTTTTTTACCCAAGCAGAATACAGCACAAGACGCCCCACACTCCAAGGATGAAGTGTAACGTATCTGCTTTCCCGCCCCACACCCAGCAGCTCCTTCTCTCCTCCCACCCGAGGGTAACCCGGGGGTACTAACTCGTTTTAGGAGAGGGACCTGGATGTGACAGTGCGGGAAAAAAATGGCGGACGAGAAGGTAAATGGCGAATTGTCAGAGGACGAATTGAAGGCTGATGAGTACAAACTAGAGGCCAATAAACACTTTAAAGGTAGGTTTTCATAATCTAAGACACTTCCTTTTGTTTGTGTTCTGGAAAATTCTTAAAAAGCATTTTCGTCGATCAAAGAAGTATGCATACTCGATCGAAGGCATGATTTCACTTTCCGCCGGCCGGCGCGCGTTTAAAAAATATTTATGTTGGCTTCTTGTTTTTTTATCTTGATCAGTAAGCTTATGTACCATCGCTAAAGGAAGAACTTCAGGCGTAAAATTAATACAAGAATTAGATCAAGGTTGTTCGTGTAAAATCGAATTCTGCTTGATTTGGGGTTGTTGTTTCGCATGCGTATGTCTGCGTGCCGGTCAACCATTTGCAACATAAGGAGAGTGTAATATTTCATTTCTTGGGTCGTTTCTGTTTGAATTGTAAAAGTTTCTCTGTAATTAAGGAAACGTTATGTACATCATAACCTCGAGTCTGACAATTTAGCTAATAAATTATAACTACAGCTGTAGGCTAGTAGGCTTGGTAGTTTTGTCCCATCATGATTAGAATTATCACCATGGCATGATCTTATTTACATCGAATTTCATTTTTTTCTGTTTTCATATTTAGAGGGACATTATGACGAAGCCCTTAGTCTCTATACCAAAGCCATAGAGTTGAATCCAAAAGTACCAGCATACTATGGTAACAGGAGCTTCTGCTACATTAAGACTGAATACTATGGCTGTGCCCTCGAGGATGCTAACAAGGCCATTGAACTGGACAAGAAATATATTAAGGTATGATCATGTCAGTGCGCTAGCCTCATGGTGAGTGCACTTGTCTCCAGATTGAGCTGTCCAGGTTTGAGTCCTGGCCAGGGACATTATTTTGTGTTCTTATTAAAGAGAAGTGTCTTCATATGGAAGGTTTAACATACAGTGTTTGCATATGTGACAATCACTACATGTCCTCTTACTGTACAGGTGTCTGTTACTAGAGGTTTGACTTTACCACCGTTTTCATTGATACGCGACTTTCGAAAACAAAACACCCGCGGAAACGTTTCCAAAATTTCTGTTAATCAGACATGTTATCGACAGATCAGATCAAAATCCACCAATCACAGCCCGCTAGCATGACGTAAAGAAGGTCTGAAGGTCACACTAGTGGCTGTGATTGGTGGATTTCGATCCGAGCTGTCGATAACTGACGGAAATTTTGGAAACGTTTCCGCTGGTGTTTTGTTTTCTAAAGTCGCATATCAAGGAAAACGGTGGTAACACTAAAATCTAATAATCAATGATTGATGTTTGATTGTGTGTTTTTGCTGTACGTCAGGCATACTACAGGAGAGCCTCAGCAAACATGGCCCTTGGAAAATTTAAACTTAGCCTGAAGGATTATGAAGTGGTAGGTGTAGTAGATAATCATTCAGGTAAATAAATTTGTATAATTCCAGAAAATATCCATACCTCCCCCACAGAAGGGATTTTTTCTAAGACCCCCTCCCCCACCCCTCTGGAAATTCCAATTAAGCTTCATACATTTCTTTAAATTTTTTTGGCCTTACAGAATCCTCTATCCCCAGGAAATTCCAATCCTTTCTTTGGGGGGAGAATGGATATTTTCTGGAACTGCACAATCCATCAAAAGGACGGTGAACTACTTGGCAAAAATAATGGCATTTAATTTTTGGAGCTTTTTTATTGTATTTTGGACAAATTCCAAACAATAATTTTTACATGTAGACACTTTGTGGAAACATAGCTTATTGTATAAGTCCATTTGGTGTACAGAACATGAATTGGATTGAAAGGGCATCTGTTAAAGAATAGTTTTAAATTTCAAATGCACTCTCAAGGTTTTACAGATACACCAACTAGAAAATTAAAAGGTTATAAATTTAAAGTCTATCACCCCATTACTTGTCTGAAGCAGTGTCTCGGCTAGATTTGCTCCATAAAGAAAACTAAGAGCTTTAGAGCTGCTTAAAATTTAAACGCTTTATTGTGTCAGAAACATAAATTGTCCAGGCATTTTTTGTTGTAGTTTATGTTTTAATGTATACTGAACATGTACATGGCAAAAAGGAATCTCAAAACAGTGCTCCAATCAACTATTAAATAATTATAATTATAATTATTAACAGTTTTACCGTAGCGTCAAATAATATTTTCTCTCCCAGGTAAAGAAATTTAGACCAAAAGACAAAGATGCCATTCTTAAGTACACAGAATGTGAGAAGATTGTTAGGAGGCAAGCATTTGAGAAAGCCATTGCAGTAGATGATAAGAAATCTCTCACTGACACTATAGATGTGGACTCCATGGGTTAGTGAAATCTTCACGTTGTGAAAAAATCTTGTCTTTTGAATTCACCGTACAGTGTAAATGTGATTCAGGGCTCGTCGTTAACTTTTCAGTCCACTCGCAAAGTTTGGTTAATAGTAAGATTTTTTCCATTAGCAAACTGGTGAGACCACAGGTGCAAATTCTTTCCAAAGGGAGACATGGATGATTCTAACTTTCAAACATTTGCTAACTAGTGGATATTTTTCCCACTCGCATCTTATCAAAATAACTCGCATTTTGTGAGTTTGCAAGTGTTAATTTCAAGCCCTGCTGATTGGCTAGGCCCTTTGCTCAATGCTGTCATGTGGCTTTGTCAGTTATAAAGCAAGATGATTATAAAGTTGCTAATTAAATGAGACAACAGTGGTGTGAAATGTTTGGAAAAGATAATTTTATAAAAAGAAAAACGTTTTATACAGGGAAAAGTTGCCATCTAGCAACTTTTTCAATGGCAAGTTCACCAGCTGTTTTGCCATAAAGTCTCACTCCCTATCACTAATCTTGCACAATTCTGTCATGTTCTTTTTATCTCAGGCACTCATTTCATGCTATTACAAACCATACATGTATATGCAATAATATCCTAAGAAACCATTCCACAAAGGCCCTTTAAGCAACCTAAGGACTCAAAAACAGCTGCCACAAACTTGTGTCAGCTGTTTGTGTCCATTTTACTTGTGGGAGTTTGATACATGGCACAGAATAGTTTCTTTGTGTGTTCATCACTTTACTCCCGAAATAAACACTGCTCTCTGATGACTGTATGATGCTCAAGAACAGCCATACGGACAGATACGGAGCATACAGGTCCTACCGAAGAAAATTGTGCACTACAACTGCATTGGAGGCATGTGGGGTAAATTTTTGTTTCATGGAGGACTCCAGATAGAGCTCCAGGGCATAAACAAAACATCAAGTTTTGAGCTCTGCACATGGATTGGGCAAGCTCTTATGATGTACTAACTTAAGTCGTTCTTGCTAGCTAGATAGCCCTTTACAGAACTCCTTTACAGCACTTTTGAAATCCTGATTTACTCATTCAAGAATTTTCTCATTCAAGAAAGTTTCCAGTAGTTGCCCATCTTACTGAATTGACTAGCTTAACCCATGGCTATCAGACAAAACTTTCTTTACATAATGCAATTTAGAGTTCAGTGTCAAAGTAGTTTAGACCACATATTTTCAAGGTTTCTCTTTGTTGTTAATACTTTCTAAATTTTGTTTTGATGTAATTGCTTGATTTTCCTTAGTTGTCGAAGATGAGTATGATGGTCCAAGACTGAGTGAAGATGGAATTACAAGAGAATTTGTAGAGGAGTTAATTGAAAGATTTACTGATCAAAAGAAAATACACAAGAAGTATGCTTACAAGGTAACAACAACATCAACAACAACAATGCTTTATTTGGTCTTTGTTTTTTTTGTTTAATACTTTTATTTTCTTTTCGCCATTGAAAGACATAATTACAATACAGTAAAATAAAAAGAAAAATACAATACAGTATAGATATAAAAATCAAATACTACAAAATCTACATTGCTTTTATACACTGCAACAAAGAAAGAGCTAAAATAATAAATTACAAATTAGTGCATTTAACATTAGTCAATACTACACTATGTTATATAAAATTAGGTATGTAGGGTCAAGATTTCAACTTCAAGATATGAATTAAAAGTTATTTAATAACTTTTTTTTGGTTGCTATACATGTAGATGTATATCGGTGTAACCAATATGAATGAAGTAATTTAAAATATTTTTTATTTATATTTTTCATAGCAAGTAGCCATGTGCTAGGTGAATAATTCTATTTGTTGTTTTCATTAGGTTTGAGTACCAAACAATATAAGTCAGAATAACATTTTAGGGTCTTATCTTTGGAAAAGATTGTTATTGGTATTATTCTGACATCCAGTTATTGTCCTCAGACTGGTACTTAAGGCAGATAGTGGCTCATGCTTATTCATGATGGCATTTATTTCTTATTTGAGAAACAACTAAATGTTCAAAGCAAAACTTTAATTCAATCAGTATTTATTGAAAAAAAGGGACAATAACAGAAACTGTACATACAACTGTAACAAATATATGGTGACTGGATCAAAGAAACAGGAATGTGGACTTCTTGTCCCTGGATCCTTCAATTCCCGGCCAGAATGACCAGTGGAGCAATCACTACAAAATTTGAGGAAGAGATCGTTCTTTTGAAGGAATTATGCACCCACATGGACAAAACAGTTGAGAATTTCAGATGAAGACCACTGTTTTTGTAATGCAGCATTACATAATTTTATTTGAGCAAACAGCGGCCTCATTAGAATTGGGGTGCTTATTAGAATGGGGGCGCTTAGTAGAATTGGAACGGTTATTAAATAAAAACACACTTGAAAGGGAGCACTTAGTCAAACGGGTAGGATTTCTGGAAGGGTGGCACTAAATTTAATCACTCAGTTTGTTACTTAATAACAGTGAGTTTTATTTTCAGATTTTAGTAGAAGTAAAAAAGCTATTAGAGAAGCAGCCGTCAATGGTTGAAATTTCGGTTCCAGAGGTAATCAATTGTTTAATTAATATATTATAAGCTATTGACACAAAATGAATTTTAATTTTAAGTCATGACAATTTAATAAGCTGTGAGTGAATAACTGAAGACAAAAGTTTCAGTATTTGCTAAAATTGCAATTTACAGTTGGGAAATCAGGAAATCAATAAATATAGTATAATTTGTATGCAAGGCATAAGTTTTACTTCTCCTAAGATTTCAATTTGATCCCACTGACAACAACAAGCAGTTTAACTTGAGATATGAATGGCAAGTAAAATCTTTTTTTTAAAAAATTGACCGTGTTTATTTTGTTTTACAGAATGGAAGGTTCACAGTGTGTGGTGATATACACGGGCAGTTTTATGATCTATTAAATGTTTTTCATCTTAATGGACATCCATCGCCTGATAATCCATATGTATCCTTTGAAAATATTGTTATAAATTAATAGTATCATTATTAATATGACCATTTATTGATCAAGTGTATTATTCACTACCCTCTCCAAACTGATTTCTCCTCTAAGAAATGTTTGAGGAAATTCTTTTCACACCTAATTGTATGCCATGTGCGTTTTGAAGTTTGCCGGTGATGCATATGATTAGTGCACTGAAAAACTTGCAGTCTTATGTCAAGAGAAGCCTGGGAATGGGCACTCAGCATCTTAGGTCAGTGACAGATTGAAGAGGCAAGGGAGGGGAGAGTGGGGAAAGGGTTCTGAGTGAGAGTGACTTTTGCACCCCATGCAATAATTTCTTTTCATTTGTGATAATTATCTCTCCTTAATGAATCTTTAGCTATTTAATGGAGACTTTGTAGATAGAGGATCATTTTCATGTGAAGTGATTTTTACACTTTTCAGTTTCAAACTCTTGTATCCAGATCATTTTTTTATGTCACGAGGTAAGAATACACAGCTGTCTGCACGCTCTCCGGGCCTATAATAAATGATTGCTCTTTCCAATCTAGCCCTACTATGTTGGGGTCTCACTAAGGTCTCAGTACCCAACGGTGTCACCTTGAGGGTTTAAATATGAGGCCCTTTTTGAAATCACTTCTATTGCTCCTTCACCAGGATCTTAATAGACCTTTTTCGCTTGTACATTTTGTTTTCCCAATACAGATCATGTGATGATACTCAGGAGATTTGATCCTTTGTCTTGTTCATTAAAAAGAGTACATGCAGACATATTCATGCTTGCATGTACCCTTTTTAATGAACAAAACAAAAGATCAAATCTCCTGAGTATCATCACATGATCTGTATTGGGAAAACAAAATGTACAAGCGAAAAAGGTCTATTAACCCACTGACACCTGGAGTTTTTTGGCAAAAACACATTTAATGTCACTGTTCCTTAACAAAACCCACCAACTGCAGCGTAATGTTTATTAAACATGCGGGCTACTAAATGAAGACAATGAACAACTCAAGTTGGCGTTAATGGGGGAGCACTGCCTTGCGTTAGGTTAGCCTGTGCGACTTCCGGCTATTGCGTGACAAACGAACCTCACTTATCTCCCCAACACTACGAGCTGAATGCAAAACAGCACGTGCTGGATCGGACAAGAGTATCGGTTAGCAGGCGATATTCAACAAGCTTGGGGGAAGTCGCTGCGCAGACTTAACCGAAACACGTAGGAGTGACCCTTGTTTAATAGATTGCAATAACACGACCAAACCCATCTCCAAAGATAGGGAGGGAGGGAGGGAAAAATTTACGATAGTTAACAACAAGTACTAACTGCGCTGTACAACAGAACACTAAAGTGAACTCTGAACAGTTTGTTTGAGCTTATATAGCTAGACTAACGCCTACAAAATAGCCAGTAGAAAGAGCTGTACTACGAAACAGCTTGGCATTACACATGAAAAAACATCGCCATGAATAGTGCTTTAATATTTTTGGCCAATGCCGTGAATCGTTTTAAAATACTTAAGGTAACAAAGCTACAATGTTCAAACCCAATCTACAATGAGTCTCAGAGTTAAGCGACCTTTGGAGCTTGACTACACAATAGTTTTATTGAGGGCTATGCCGCCATGAAAGACCTAAAGATACGTGCGTCACGTTCCATTAACTATATTTTACTGGCGTGACAGTAAAATGGCATATATTAGACATTTGTACATTTTCAGTATTAATATGAGCTAAATTAGCTCCAGGGTTCTCAAAAAGGCATTTGCAACATCAAAGGATGCCTTTCTTTGCACTGTAGTACCTCGTTTTATGAGGTTTTGCTCGAACGTTCAGACCAATCAGAATTTAGAGATTCTTATATAACCTATTTTTGTGCCTTCCTTTGTTTTCCTTGTCTGATCTTTTGCTGCAGTTGTTGATCTATTACTAGGCTTGCTTCCAGTTCAAGAATTCCCAAGAAAGCATCATCGAGATAGGAAATTCTCAGTTGCCTCGGAGATGCCAAGTGTAGTTGAGGGAATTTTTGCTCTGAGTTTTTTCACTCAAATTTCGAAGCATTTTGGTGCTTATTTCAGGCTCAATTGACCCAGTCACTTTGATCTGGGTATCAGTGATCGCTTCATTTGCACAGCAGAACTTGGGTGTCAGTGAGACCAATTTTGGTCAAAGGTGATGACGTCAGAAGTGGAACAAAGGCAAATGCTTGTCACAACCAGTTACGGCCGGCACAGGTGCTCAATGAGTTCAATAAAGGTGTCTACAACTTTAAAAAAGCTAAAGCCTTCTTAGTTACATAACAATTTGTTTTATTTCATAGGTAATCATGAAAGCATCTACATGAATCAAATGTACGGATTTGAAGGAGAAGTGAAAGCAAAATATCCTTTTTTACAAGTCACCTGTTTTAACTTGCATTCAAATTCTCCCAAATATTGCAAACACTAGGAATTTATTCTGCAATTTAAGATGAACTGTTTTGTGCAGTATAGCAATTCTCCATTGCTATTGCTTTGTAGTATAAATCTATTAGCGTATTTTCATGAATGCCGTTCTCTGATTGGCTACGCTACTCGCTATTTATTTCGGTAGCTTTCAGTGCACTTATTAACAAAACGATAGCTGCTTCTTCGTGTTTTCGAGGTGTCTGTGAAGAGGATTTAGGTAAATTTTTGATTGACTAGTAGATTTATACTTAAACAATAACTAGATTAATTTGCTATTGGTTTCTATCGCTTGATATTGACTCAGGCTGCACTCTCATCAACTATCACGTGACGTGATAGAAATGTCGAGCTCATAATCTAATTATTCAATAGAAACACGATTTTAAACCAATCAGCCTGCGTATTTTTGGGGGGGTTAGTTAATAATTCTTCATAATTTTTTCTCCTTCTGTCAGTTTCGTGTGAATCTAGCAATATTTCTCCAGACTTTTTCAGCCCCATGTAGAGATTCAATTGTCCGTTGATCCGTGCTCTTATCTTAACACTGCATCACATATACTTCAGATATGGCTGACCTTTTCACTGAGGTCTATAACTGGTTACCACTTTGTCATCTTATAAACCAAAAAGTGCTGGTGAGACTCTTGATAATTTCATGAAAGTACTGCTTTCATTTGAATGGTCACACACTAGGGTTTCATCCACAGACTTAAAAGTTAGAACCACCTTGTACAGCATAATAAATAGTGCCGCGTGAAAGCACTGCTCAATAGCTTTCATTTGAATGGTCACACACTAGGGTTTCATCCACAGACTTGAAACTTATAACCACTTTGTACAGCATAATAAACAGTACCACGTGAAAGTTCTCTCAGTAGCTTTCATTTGAATGGTCACACACTAGGCATTCATCATTTTAGAAGCAGTACCGCAAGTTCCCGAGTTGCGGCAAAAAATTAATTAGACGCTTGAAGCCGATGTAACGCGGGCTTTGATTGCCTACTTCAAGGGCATTATTATGCTGTAACGCCCATGGCCCGATTACGCCCCCCGGGGGGGGGGGAGTGTATTCCCATATATGGGCTATATCGGTACGTGCCGCGGAATAGGGTATGGTTTTTGAGGTTCTCGGTCCCTAAAAGGGTATCTTTTTTAACCCTTTTGTTGCTGTGTTCCTGGTGTGGTCCTTAGACAGGGTAGCTCAGTTGTATTATCTAATACTGGAGTGTGAAAATGCCCACCTTAACGAATGTTTGAGCCTTAAAAAGGGTATCAGTTTTCGCTTTCTTAGTCCTTAAATAGGGTTAGGGTTCAAGAACCTTCGCGGCACACCCCTATTCAAAATTCTCGGGAGACCCCCCCCACCCCCCTCCGGTTACGGGGCAGCAAAAGCTAAGCAAAACACCACAAAATGTAACCCCGAATGTTCGGTCTTTACTGTAAAATCTCAAACCTTGGCCTCGCCTTAAAAACCTCGATATCGCTCGGTCAATACGGCGAGTTATCGGTTTGAGATTTTCCCGTAAAGTACTCACCCTTGTTTAATATGCAGTTACTTTGTTATTGCGTCTTTGCCAGAGTATGAAAGATGCTATTCAGATTCGTATTCTAGTCCAGTCTGTACTAACTATGCTAACAACAAACACCACCAACAACAAAATTTTATTAAAATTAGAAATACAAGAAATTACATTAGTTTCCCCCCGCAAATAGCTTATAAACTAATCGAGGCGGGGAGATGTGAAGACATTTTACAAATACAAGGATTGTCTGTAGATGGACTAAATAACAAAGAAAACACTACTATACAATAAATAGCTAAGCTTTAACCTCCACAAATTTCAGGTAATGCACGGTGGATTGTTTAAAAGAGATGACGTGAAATTGGATGAACTTAGAACAATCGACAGAAACAGACAACCTGGAGAAGAAGGTCAGTACCAGCGAGTGTTTACCGGTATCTTTGAATTTCCTTACTTTGCATCATTGCAGATGGAATATTTTATGAAGAATTCCAATCATAAGCGTTATCACTGCAAACCTCTACGATCTTTGTAAGGGTTGGAGTTTTGTTTGGACACATCTTTGAAGCAATCCAGCAGAAACTATGTTGGAAGTATTAGGGGCAGACTGTTGAACTTTTGAGGGGCATGTGTATGATTTGGTACAGGCATTTTTTTTCACCCTACCAAACACTAGGAATTTTTCCTCTTGAGATGTGTGTAATTTTTTCATCGTGTAACATGATATTTTTCGGCGCGCTGAACGAGCGTAAATTTTTTTCGACAATGTTCGTGTGCTTGATGGTATTGGGACATGTACAGTCTGGTAGAATGTATTTTTTTTCAATATCACCCAGCCCCCATGGCCACCTCAAATGGGGTATGGATCACCACTAAATATCGGCATTGCTTCTGGTACGGCATTCATTTGGCACTATCTTTTGATTGACGGGGAAACTACGTGAAAACCAAATTATTGCTCGTTAATACGTTTGAATAAAAAAAAAAACTTGTGGCTTATACCGAGTGTAAACCAACACCCAGTCGCTTCAAACAATTGCCTATTGACACAGTATGAGTTTAGCTACGGATGTTTAACAGAATGCTTGGGAAGAGCTAAATTTAATTCATGCCGTTCTTCTTTCAGGTCTGATGTGTGAATTATTATGGTCGGATCCACAACCTCAAGTAAGGCTGATTTTTGCCTTTTTCCTCAGCTAGGCGATATCGTGTCGGGAATTATGATATCCTGTTTTTTCGTAGTCTCCTTCGCAGCCGTTTTTTGGGATGTCACGCAACGATTATCCCAAAAAAACGCCATTGCGGAGAAGACAGGTTTTTTCGTTTCATTGTTATACTTGTCAGTTTGCTCGCGTGTAAGACGATGGACCTATCATTTTTATCAGATTTTTTCCCTTATTTTACTTGTTGACTGAGTGATAAGTAACCGTATCATTCCTTACAGCCTGGTCGTTCGGCAAGTAAGCGTGGAGTAGGTGTGCAGTTTGGTCCAGATGTCACAAAAGAATTTTGTGAAAATAACAATCTGGGTGAGTTTTGTTGGGCATTAGAAATAACACAGAGAAAATACGCGCTTATTAGTTTAAAGGAGGTACGTCACGGTTAAACGGTGTGAAAAGTTTAGCTAAACTTTTCAATGTCGTTGTTTGCAATCCGTGTCAATCTTCTCCATCCTTAACCATCCTTGTTCCTTTATGGTTTATCATTATCTCTGTGATGTTTTTCTATCGTAGTAAACCTTTATTTTCAGGTTTCCTTCAATTTAAAGGAAATTTTCTCGATGGTCAAAATAACTCAAAACACCGTGACTGAGCTCCCTAAAATCATGTGTTCAGGATGGTTTTCTATTTAGTGTCGTAAAACCAAAACCAAAGTAATTACTCTAACCACTCACAAAGGACACAGACGATACAGTGAACCAATCAAAACTCCAAGAAAATTCATGTATCTGACGCGAAGCGCGGGAAAATGCGTGTGAACGAGGCGCGATTGTTTTCGGTTTTACTTCTGATTGGGTGAAAAATTGGCGCGAGTTTTTCAAGCCAGTAGTGTAGCAGAGTGATACAACACCAGTTACTTTTTGACAATGAAATGCTCGTGTTCCCACAGCATTTCTCGTTCTCCCAAACTTCCACTCGTTTTTCTTTAGCTTAATACAAAAAAAAACATGTTTTCTAGTTCTTGAAGAAAGACCAATTTTAGTCACTGAAAGTAGGCCAAAGCACGTCTCGGCGTTGGGCCTTCATGCAAACTTTGCGATAAGTTAGTTGCCGCGCGTTTTTGCGTTACTTTTTGCGGGTCGTCACGCAACGCTTCTGATCACTATTGGTAAGACTTTACGGTTTAATCGCTTTTGGTCGCTATTGGTGAGCATTATTATTGGGCAACGATTTTTTAGTCTCCTTCGTGACGGTTTTTTGGAATGTCACGCAACGATTATCCCAAAAAACGGCGTTGGGGAGAGGACATGAGGATTCTGGATGGAACTGAAAATTGTAATTGCAAGAAATTTATAGCTGAATGCTGAAGTGAAATCATGCAGAAATGAACTTCAGTGAGAATGAATTTCTTTAGTCTTTCAATTCGATGTTCAAAAAACAATTTATGCAAAAGGTAAACAATTGTCAAATACTTGTGAAATGTTCGTGGCTGGTCTAAAATTTCGAATTGTTGTTTATTGTGATCGGTGCACTTAGCTACACTAAGCTGGTTCACAGGCATCCCACTACACCATGCTGGCTCACAGGCATCCCAATTAAACTATAAGAAACAAATGTATGAAATAAACCTTCAAGACTTAAAAATCCCAGCTGGCGGAGCGCAGACCAGTTGGCTATTTACAAAGTATGACCGAGGGGTTGAACTGGGGTCTAGCGAGAAACAACTCCAGCTAAGTGGTCAGAGTGGGACTTGAACCTGCGACCTCCGGATTTCTCGTCCAGCGTCGGAGCCTCATCCACGCTGCCTCCCTTCATGGCTTGACTATTTTCTTTTTTTCAGTTGTTGATCCGTTCATCATCTTATTTGACATATTGCAGAATACATTATCAGAAGTCATGAAGTCAAACCAGAGGGTTATGAAGTAGCACATGATGGGAAATGCATTACGGTATTCTCTGCTCCGAATTACTGGTTAGTGATAAGGCCATTTCCGAGTTCTCTTGTGCCTCTGTTTCAAAACGAGTTTAAGTGCGAAACCTTTCGTATAAAAATGAGTTCTGCTTGCAGTTTCATTTTCATGCAAATCAAAGTCATTTTGATAAGAATGGTTTCGCACTTAGACTCACTTTGAAACAAAGGCACAAAGGAACTCAGAAATTGCCTTTTGTATTGCCTGCTACAGCTCTCCGCCCCCCTCGGGACCCACTAAATTTACAAATACGACATCCGTGATCCATCTTAACGCTGCCCAATCTTAACCTCTTTTGTACCCTCTTTTGGTTTGTTTTCATCCTTCCTTAGTAAAACTTTTAATTTTCATGTCATCTTGTAGTGACCAGATGGAAAACAAAGGAGCGTTTATCACCATGGGAATGGACATGAAACCCAATTACACAACCTATGACGCTGTGGTGAGTTTGTTTTACCAGATCTCAAAAAGGCGTTTTTTCATGTTTATTGTGCTATTCTCTTGATCGCGCGGTCTGGGTTCGAACCCTGGTCGGGGACATTGTGTTGTGTTTTAGTCAAGACACTTTGATCTCACAGTGGCTCTCTCCACCCAGGTGTATAAATGGGTACCGTCGAATTTAATGCTGGGTATAACCCTGCAATGGACTAGCATCCATTCAGGGAGGAGTAGAAATACTCCCAGTCGCTTCATGCTAATGAAAACAGGATAAGCTCCTGCCTGACGGACCAGCTCGCTCGTATGCAGACTTACTTTAGACGGAAGTCAAAGAACACATTGTGTATTTTCATCCCGTTCAAAACCCCGAAAAGTAAAAGTCGTTTGTTACCGTTAAGGAAAATGCGCATAACTTACAAAAAAATTTCATTCTTTTGTTCTGTTCTCAGCCTCACCCCGACGTAAAACCTATGACGTACGCAAACTCATTGATGTCCATGTTTGGCTTCATGTAACACGCGCGGTAGTTCCACCATGCAGCACAATGGCAGATACCCTTCCGAAAGCCATTTTCCAGATATCTGCTTTGGACAACCAAATGACGTACGCTCCACAATTCTCTCTGGACACCCGACGCAAGCTCGCCCTTTGAGCTCTGTCGTAAACGAGAGTTTATAATTTATTCAAATCAATTGTATAGGCCACTTACATCAGTAGATACCCTCTGACTGTTATATCAAGCCTCAAGTTAGTTTTTGAACCTGGCTTTCAAAATTCGTGATAGTATGCAATTTAACAAATTACACACAGTCCGAGAAAGTCTCTTGTACCTAAAATATATTTAAAGATATTTGCTAT